>OY726524.1:16200593-16518093 GCA_963383655.1 Bathymodiolus septemdierum | reverse complement strand
ACTCGATCGAAAACATGGTCTTAAATGTTATATGTGTATTCTTCTTCTAAAAGATTATACATGTTTCAATGATTCCACTATAAGATACAAAAGTGACATAATAATGCGAGAAATCAGGGATGCATAGTCGTGTTTTGTAGAGAATAAATTCACTAACGGAGTACTTAATTTTACGATGAAATTTGACATTTATGCATTGACGATCTCAACTTTTCTTCTTTTCGCAAAATCAATTTCCTGAATGGAAGCTTAATTCCAACGAGAACCTGAAGTGTTTACTAGTTCACTCATTATATGTGAAATAATCAGGGCAAATGTCGTGTTTTGTCTTCAGAATGAATACATATACAATATTGGTGTATTGACGGTAAATATAGAATTTATGTGGCGAGGTTCAGAAACGTGGGAAAGACGAGCTTTTAATGATCAATGTTTATTTGGTTATGTGGTGCTTTGTAGATCATTGTTTATCTTTTTGTACTTTTCCTAATATCAATTGCATTGTTTATTTGTCTTAGACTAATGGCTTCTGACCACCAGTTTGATATCTTTTCGTACATGTATGCCATGATAACTTTTTATTATTATTATTATTGTGGCTTAAAGCGACGTTGGTAATTATATTGTTTCGGCGACTTCTCTAGTGAAATACTTAATGAAAACAATCCATCAGAAAAGCATGACTGAACGTGTCACTCTGTAACGTAATATAACATAATGTTGTTAATTTACGGGAAAAAGATTAAATTAAAAGAGGCGTGATGAATTTTAAAACCAGTTTTATTGATTATTTTTAAAGAAATGTTTTCACAATATCGCTTAGTTCCTAGAATTTACACTTGTGTCTAATAATAATATTTTATTTTAATGTCAGATAATGTTTTGGCGTTGAGCGTACCTGATGATGTTTTATTTTAATGTCAGTAATGTTTTGGCGTTGAGCGTACCTGATGATGGTTGTTCCATAAACGCATCGTGCGTACTTATTTAGATATCTACGTTCATGATACATCATATGATTGGTAATATTGTCTTGTTGCTAAAATAGATACATGTAACTACACAGACAACATATTCTTTCCAATTGCAATTCTAAGCTGTTTTAAGATGTTTTAATTTTATAAATCGAGAGAAAACACTTACAGTTCATGCAGAAATACAATTATGGTGTATTGATTACGGCTATCACTCTTAAACATAATTCTATTATATTTATTTTTGGTAGAGGGAACATGAGAATTTTAGAAACCATCAACTGACAAACTCTATCATATAACATTGTATCGAGCACAACATTCTGACATGTCAGACGTAGTCTTCGACCAATATATTAAACAAACAAACAAACACACAAACAAACAAACAAATGCTTTATTGTCAATCAAGACGCCCACAATGAGCAGTATAATCAATAAAAATCACAGTATACAAATGATTCACATAATAATTTTTTCATTGGATAGGACAATACAAACAAAATATAGAAAAAAATCACATTTAGTAAGAAATATAGTTATATTGGTTGTATTTTAGTTCTACCAAGCACAGAGACCCATTCAATCCATAATTTAATTAAGGCAGAGTTCTAGGAGTACTATACAAATTAGTAGCAGCATGATGCATAAAAAAAAGAAAGAAAAAAAAGAATAAAGTTATTTAATAATTTACTAAGTATTATTATCCCTAATTAGTGGGTGTTTATGTAGACAGTCTTTTCAAAACCGGTACAACATAAATTAAAAACACATCCAGAGAAGAGGTTATAGAGATATTAATTAATACAGCATTGTTGTATTATTGTCACATGTATATGAAGATCTAGACACAACATATGCCTTTATTGGTATGTTAAAAGTGGCGGTGTACAACCAATAACTTTAACCCTAACTATTGGTTAATAGGATAAAAGTAAAATAACAATAAATATAGCTTAAGTAACGCTTAGTAAGAAAAATATAGCTTAAGTAACGCTTAGTAAGAAAAATATAGCTTAAGTAACGCTTAGTAAGAAAAATATGGATGTAAATGAACATGAGAGATTTTTTTTTCTTCGTCTTATGTCTTGTGTGTTCAATGTTACCCGTTTCTCTGAATTGTCCTTTTTTTGATTGCCCCTAACGTATATTTACACTTGGACATACATTAAAGTAAAAGAACAGCTCTGTTGTTGGTGCTTTACATTTCACAGGCACAGAAGGATTTTCAACAATGAGAATAACCCACACCCTAAGATGAGTGTAAAAAGTCCCCTAGCCTGCAGTTGAGAGGAACTCTTTATTAATTAAAACAAATCAAAGTAGAATGAGAAAGGTGTATATAAGATGAAATAATATCTTGTCTTCGTAAACAGAGCGAGAAGATAGTCGGGTTATGGTGAAAGCATTAACGAGGTTGTTATTCAGCAGATATATCAATGTCAGATTAACAAAATGGATGTGAAATGCTGTAATAAATCATCATATTGTAAAACACCAAATATGATGAATAGATAATCTATCTAATAAAAAACAAAAAACAAAAAACGAAGAAAAAAAAACAAATAAAAAACAACATGAAAATGAATTAATCTGTTACACAATCAACTTATATCCATATCTCAAATGATAATGGATCTTACTGTTTACGTAGATGTTTTCTTTCCTCTATCACTGCCAAGATTTCGACCGGACTTGTCTGTATATGTGAGTAACACAGCAGTTGTCTAATATGAAGCAAGAAATGCTTACTCTTCGCGAGCCCCTGAGTTCATCCCAGTTTGTTGGTGGGGTCCGTGTTACTCATCTTTTTAGTTTTTTGTGTTGTTCTATTATGTGTCTTTACGTTCTTGGTTCCGTGTTGTGATGTCCGTTACGATTTCCGCGTAAAAGCAATGTTCGGTTCGTCTTTACCTCCAGTTGTTTGTAGGAGAGCTCTTGACTTATTCATGTTATTTGTGTTTGATTGCGTATTGTGGTATCCAACACATTTTTTTTTTCGTCTTGTGTCCCCAATATTCCCAGTTGCTCTGGATTGTACATTCTTGATTGCCCCTTCGGTTTTCTCTAACTTTTATTCATATTCGATTATAATTTGATTTATTCGATTGTCAATATATCCTGTTGGATTTTACATTGGTTGTTCTCCTTTATGCTATTCACCCTAACAGAACCATGATCTGGTCCCGTTTGTATCTTTTTTTTAATGAATCGGGGAACCAGGACATCTTCAACGAATGTGTTACTCTCATGACCTCATCCTTTTTTATGCTCTCAATTATTGCGATAAAGTAGGTAAAGACTTTGTAAGTTTGTTCTAAATTGCACAGATTAGCTTTAACGACGAAGATTCTAAGGTAAGGCAAGACATGAAAATTTTTTTGTTTGTTTGTTTGATGGTGCTTACCGCCCCTTTCAACAATATTTCAGCTATATCACGGCGGTAGGTTTTATTAGTGGAGGAAACCGGAGGACCCGGAGAAAACCACCTACCTGTCGCAAGTCACTGACAAACTTTATTACATAATGTTGTACACCTCTCCCTGATCAAGATTCGAACTCACAACATCAGTGGTGATGGGCACTGATTGCATAGGTAGTTGTAAATCCAACCACCATACGATCACGGCCACGACGGCCCTCAAATGAGAATTTGTAAAAGTAGGTAAGTATTATTGATTAACTACATTATGTAAAATAATTGTATTTTTATATTATAACTGCCTATCCCCCAAAACGATATACATATAAATAATAATAAAAAAGCCATATCACTTTAGCCTTGAAGACTCTCTAGAATTAATTTTGAACAACATATCTATTACCAAGCTAGACAAAAATGTATATTGGGAATTGATAATTTAATACCTTCACTGTTCACAGTATATATATAATACGTATCTTGGGAAAATAGTGTAGACATATGTATGCCTTTTTAACAGGATTCTCGTTAGAGATTAGACAAAACAGCATGGGTTGAATACATAAATATCCCGCCATCGTAAATTGTTTATGGCCTTGTATCATTTTATTCAAATGAGACATTCATATCAATGACCCCTTACTGCCACTGGCAAAGTCTGTTTAGTTATGCAAGGACAACACATTATGCCTTTTGTAGAAGCTACAATGCACCTACTCTTTCGAAATCTAATCTACAAAAGAGGCATTTGACGTTCCTGGAGAGTGGTACCTCCTAAACATGTTACCCACGATGTTCCGCCGTAATACACACTAACAATATTTTAAGACAGTGCATTAACATTGATTTTTTTATGATGCAAATATTATATTTCATATAATATAAAAAAAAATATAATTATCTCTTGTATGCCATGAACATGAACTGATTTACAACTAGTTTAAGCTAGTTCTCCAATGCTCAACAGGTAAAACTACTAAAGGGGTGCCAGAAAAAAAACTATTTTGTTAGTAGGATAACATAGATTTGGTTAATATGGTGGCTTTATTAAACCTAGCTGTTAAATGCAACAACGGAAGGATAAAGGGTATTGATATTGACTTTACATGAAAAGTGGCAATCAGATGATATCAAATGGATATTCACAAATCGTAAATCGAAAAAAGACAGACAATGCAATGGCCTAAAGGACAAACAATGATATAAAAACAATGCACAGAAAACTAACTAAAGATCAAGTAAGATCAATCACACTTAAACCCGGGAGCAACTTTCTGTAATTCTTGAAACACAAATGTACATTTTTATCTCGAGTCACCATTCAGTCAGACGAGGAATGCTGACAATTGTGGTTATTAGAGAAGGTTGCCAATTATACCGGTACCAAGTTGGCGTGTGTCACTAATATCGCTACAATATCACTGACACACGCCAACTTGGTACCGGTATAATAATAAAGTTAAAACACTTTCCTACGGATTACTATAAATACAAACGTTTTATCCAATGCTGATTACAAAATGACTGCTCCCCCAGGGGATTTCCGCATTATGTGTGTATATTCATTAACAATACAAATATCTCATTCAAATGTCTTCATGGTAGAAACCCGCATTCGTATGTTTGTCACCTCATTTAAGATAACGACATTAATTATATAATAAGACTGATCGAGCTAATCCATTCTCGTTTTCTTCTGCCATACATAGACTATATTAGGCCAATATAACTAAGATTTTGATACCACTTGTCGGTACACATTTATTTTATCGAGTAGCTATATTCAGAATGTGCACTTGACATAGCTCTTCTGGTCCAATTAGGAGTCTTATTACATATTGAAAAAGGAGCATGTGAGAGTAATATAAAGTATAATATTAGAAAACTTAGATATACTCGAGAAATGGTTATGTTTATAATTTTCCCTCTATTTAATTATATTTGTTTATTGTGCCATTTTTTTTATTTTTTTTTAAAGCGCAGGTCAGATATAATGTTCGGGTCGTCGTGGTCGTGATCGTAGGGCTTTAAACACCATGACCTTAACCCTAACCCTGAAATACTGTCTCTGAAACTTCATTATTTTATAAAGAATAAAGAAGTAAAATAGATCTCAAGCAATTCCTACTTTCTACACTTATCTAACACTCTTTCAGACTTACAGAGAACAATACCTCACTGTCAACTATAAATAAAATGTCGTACACGTTGTGTGTGACAGATAAAAGAAATATAATTCAATCCTTCCCTTGGGACTTGTTACACAGACATACATGTATCACCTGCAAAGGACATTCCTCTACCAGTGAAACGATTTTTTTTCTTTTTCTGATTAAATCATTCCCTTCCGATAGGAAAGTCTATTGTATTTCTTTATATCACTAGTTACCTCAAGAGTTCGCGACATATCACAAATATATTTCATGTAAGGATCTCTCATTCAAAAACAACTGAAAATTTACGGCAGTATCTGTAACACCTTTTCTTTCCTCAGTTGCTTCCGCGAATACAGAAAACATTGTCATCAAAATAATTCTGAAGGTGCTACAGACACAGCAAAACTTGATGGCGGACTTCGTCAAATTTGTGATGACTACATTTCAATAATTGTTGATAAATTTTTCCACAAATTAACCGATCCCGTTAATGTTCAAAACTGGACTCCCGTAAATTGTATATGTGATTTCCATCACAACATGTTATTTGGAATGGTCTGAAGTTCAAAGGTCATGTCAAGTCCAGAAATCATAATAAACAGAGTAAAATGTAAAATCATAAAAAAATATTTGAGACGTCATAACGCAGTTTTGTTCTGTTTAGTTTAAGCATATTTCATTAACTAAATCAAGTTGAAATTACAATATTGAACTATATAATAATACATGGCTCAATAAAATAAACAGAAAATACCACACTGTCTGAACACTTCCAAAATACCACACTGTCTGAACACTTCCAAAATACCACACTGTCTGAACACTTCCAAAATACCACACTGTTTGAACACTTCCAAAATACCACACTGTTTGAACACTTCCAAAATACCACACTGTCTGAACACTTCCAAAATACCACACTGTTTGAACACTTCCAAAATACCACACTGTCTGAACACTTCCAAAATACCACACTGTTTGAACACTTCCAAAATACCACACTGTTTGAACACTTCCAAAATACCACACTGTTTGAACACTTCCAAAATACCACACTGTTTGAACACTTCCAAAATACCACACTGTTTGAACACTTCCAAAATACCACACTGTTTGAACACTTCCAAAATACCACACTGTTTGAACACTTCCAAAATACCACACTGTCTGAACACTTCCAAAATACCACACTGTTTGAACACTTCCAAAATACCACACTGTCTGAACACTTCCAAAATACCACACTGTTTGAACACTTCCAAAATACCACACTGTTTGAACACTTCCAAAATACCACACTGTTTGAACACTTCCTAAATACCACACTGTCTGAACACTTCCAAAATACCACACTGTCTGAACACTTCCAAAATACCACACTGTCTGAACACTTCCAAAATACCACACTGTTTGAACACTTCCAAAATACCACACTGTCTGAACACTTCCTAAATACCACACTGTTTGAACACTTCCTAAATACCACACTGTCTGAACACTTCCTAAATACCACACTGTCTGAACACTTCCTAAATACCACACTGTCTGAACACTTCCTAAATACTACACTGTTTGAACACTTCCAAAATACCACACTGTCTGAACACTTCCAAAATACCACACTGTCTGAACACTTCCTAAATCAACTATCTAAATCGTAGAAAGAGGCAAAATCGGTATCCATAACTCTTTCCTGGATTAGTACATGCAATTTAAAAAAACGGCGGAAGTAAACTAGTTTTATGGACCCAACCCTTCCCTTTTAGTGAAAGGATACGCACGTGCAAGTGTCTTCTACATGTGAGTAAACTATCAATCCTCTGCGTTATCATAAAAAGGCGCATTATACAAAATAAGTGATGTGATGTTGTTCTGTTTTGAAATAAACAATATATACCTTTTTATTTCCATTATAATGCTAAAAGATATGAACCACAACACTGACCAATATTTTACAGAAATGACCGATTTTTTTCCCTTACTTTCCAGTGATTGGTTTTATTAGAATAATTACAATAATATTGATTAAATTCAACATGATCAAAAAAACTATAACAATTATGGTCGACAGTCTAACCAGACACAACAATATGAACAACTCATATGTCTAACTCCAATTTCACAAGTAAATGTTAACCTAGACTCTCACATTGGACAAACACAAACATGTCGCCTGACTATAGTAGTAAAGAGGACAAACACAAACATGTCGCCTGACTATAGTAGTAAAGAGGACAAACACAAACATGTCGTCTGACTATAGTAGTAAAGAGGACAAACACAAACATGTCGCCTGACTATAGTAGTAAAGAGGACAAACACAAACATGTCGCCTGACTATAGTAGTAAAGAGAACAAACACAAACATGTCGCCTGACTATAGTAGTAAAGAGGACAAGCACAAACATATCGTCTGACTATAGTAGTAAAGAGGACAAACACAAACATATCGTCTGACTATAGTAGTAAAGAGGGCAAACACAAACATATCGCCTGACTATAGTAGTAAAGAGAACAAACACAAACATATCGTCTGACTATAGTAATAAAGAGGACAAACACAAACATGTCGTCTGACTATAGTAATAAAGAGGACAAACACAAACATATCGTCTGACTATAGTAATAAAGAGGACAAACACAAACATATCGTCTGACTATAGTAGTAAAGAGGACAAACATAAACATGTCGTCTGACTATAGTAGTAATGAGGACAAACACAAACATGTCGCCTGACTATAGTAGTAAAGAGAACAAACACAAACATGTCGTCTGACTATAGTAGTAAAGAGAACAAACACAAACATGTCGCCTGACTATAGTAGTAAAGAGGACAAAAACAAACATGTCGCCTGACTATAGTAGTAAAGAGAACAAACACAAAAATGTCGCCTGACTATAGTATTAAAGAGAACAAACACAAACATGTCGTCAGACTATAGTAGTAAAGAGAACAAACACAAACATGTCGCCTGACTATAGTAGTAAAGAGGACAAACACAAGCATGTCGCCTGACTATAGTAGTAAAGAGAACAAACACAAACATGTCGCCTGACTATAGTAGTAAAGAGGACAAACACAAACATGTCGTCTGACTATAGTAGTAAAGAGGACAAACACAAACATGTCGTCTGACTATAGTAGTAAAGAGGACAAACACAAACATGTCGCCTGACTATAGTAGTAAAGAGGACAAACACAAACATGTCGTCTGACTATAGTAGTAAAGAGGACAAACACAAACATGTCGCCTGACTATAGTAGTAAAGAGGACAAACACAAACATGTCGTCTGACTATAGTAGTAAAGAGGACAAACACAAACATGTCGCCTGACTATAGTAGTAAAGAGAACAAACACAAACATGTCGCCTGACAATAGTAGTAAAGAGAACAAACACAAACATGTCGCCTGACTATAGTAGTAAAGAGAACAAACACAAACATGTTGTCAGACTATAGTAGTAAAGAGGACAAACACAAACATGTCGCATGACTATAGTAGTAAAGAGAACAAACACAAACATATCGCCTGACTATAGTAGTAAAGAGGACAAACACAAAAAAATCGCCTGACTATGGTAGTAAAGAGGATAAACACAAACATGTCGCCTGACTATAGTAGTAAAGAGAACAAACACAAACATGTCGCCTGACTATAGTAGTAAAGAGGACAAACA
This sequence comes from Bathymodiolus septemdierum, assembly GCA_963383655.1. Lineage (NCBI taxonomy): Eukaryota > Metazoa > Mollusca > Bivalvia > Mytilida > Modiolidae > Bathymodiolus > Bathymodiolus septemdierum. The sequence continues at coordinate 16,508,860 of OY726524.1, read as the reverse complement.
CAAACATGTCGCCTGACTATAGTAGTAAAGAGGACAAACACAAACATGTCGCCTGACTATAGTAGTAAAGAGGACAAAAACAAACATGTCGCCTGACTATAGTAGTAAAGAGGACAAACACAAACATGTCGCCTGACTATAGTAGTAAAGAGGATAAACACAAACATGTCGCCTGACTATAGTAGTAAAGACGACAAACACAAACATGTCGTCAGACTATAGTAGTAAAGAGGACAAACACAAACATGTCGTCTGACTATAGTAGTAAAGAGGACAAACACAAACATATCGCCTGACTATAGTAGTAAAGAGAACAAACACAAATATGTCGCCTGACTATGGTAGTAAAGAGAACAAACACAAACATGTCGCCTGACTATAGTAGTAAAGAGGACAAACACAAATATGTCGCCTGGCTATAGTAGTAAAGAGAACAAACACAAACATGTCGCCTGACTATAGTAGTAAAGAGAACAAACACAAACATGTCGTCTGACTATAGTAGTAAAGAGAACAAACACAAACATGTCGCCTGACTATAGTAGTAAAGAGGACAAACACAAACATGTCGCCTGACTATAGTAGTAAAGAGGACAAACACAAACATGTCGCCTGACTATAGTAGTAAAGAGGACAAACACAAACATGTCGCCTGACTATAGTAGTAAAGAGAACAAACACAAACATGTCGCCTGACTATAGTAGTAAAGAGGACAAACACAAACATGTCGTCTGACTATAGTAGTAAAGAGGACAAACACAAACATATCGTCTGACTATAGTAGTAAAGAGAACAAACACAAACATGTCGCCTGACTATAGTAGTAAAGAGAACAAACACAAACATGTCGTCTGACTATAGTAGTAAAGAGAACAAACACAAACATGTCGCCTGACTATAGTAGTAAAGAGGACAAAAACAAACATGTCGCCTGACTATAGTAGTAAAGAGAACAAACACAAACATGTCGCCTGACTACAGTATTAAAGAGAACAAACACAAACATGTCGTCAGACTATAGTAGTAAAGAGGACAAACACAAACATGTCGCCTGACTATAGTAGTAAAGAGGACAAACACAAACATGTCGCCTGACTATAGTAGTAAAGAGAACAAACACAAACATGTCGCCTGCCTATAGTAGTAAAGAGGACAAACACAAACATGTCGTCTGACTATAGTAGTAAAGAGGACAAACACAAACATGTCGCCTGACTATAGTAGTAAAGAGAACAAACACAAACATGTCGCCTGACTATAGTAGTAAAGAGAACAAACACAAACATGTCGCCTGACTATAGTAGTAAAGAGAACAAACACAAACATGTCGTCAGACTATAGTAGTAAAGAGGACAAGCACAAACATGTCGCATGACTATAGTAGTAAAGAGAACAAACACAAACATATCGCCTGACTATAGTAGTAAAGAGGACAAACACAAACATATCGCCTGACTATGGTAGTAAAGAGGATAAACACAAACATGTCGCCTGACTATAGTAGTAAAGAGAACAAACACAAATATGTCGCCTGGCTATAGTAGTAAAGAGAACAAACACAAACATGTCGTCAGACTATAGTAGTAAAGAGAAAAAACACAAACATGTCGCCTGACTATAGTAGTAAAGAGGACAAACACAAACATGTCGCCTGACTATAGTAGTAAAGAGAAAAAACACAAACATGTCGCCTGACTATAGTAGTAAAGAGGACAAACACAAACATGTCGTCTGACTATAGTAGTAAAGAGGACAAACACAAACATATCGTCTGACTATAGTAGTAAAGAGAACAAACACAAACATGTCGCCTGACTATAGTAGTAAAGAGAACAAACACAAACATGTCGCCTGACTATAGTAGTAAAGAGAACAAACACAAACATGTCGCCTGACTATAGTAGTAAAGAGAACAAACACAAACATGTCGTCAGACTATAGTAGTAAAGAGGACAAACACAAACATGTCGCATGACTATAGTAGTAAAGAGAACAAACACAAACATATCGCTTGACTATAGTAGTAAAGAGGACAAACACAAACATATCGCCTGACTATGGTAGTAAAGAGGATAAACACAAACATGTCGCCTGACTATAGTAGTAAAGAGAACAAACACAAACATGTCGCCTGACTATAGTAGTAAAGAGGACAAACACAAACATGTCGCCTGACTATAGTAGTAAATAGGACAAACACAAACATGTCGCCTGACTATAGTAGTAAAGAGGACAAACACAAACATGTCGCCTGGCTATAGTAGTAAAGAGAACAAACACAAACATATCGTCTGACTATAGTAGTAAAGAGGACAAACACAAACATGTCGTCAGATTATAGTAGTTAAGAGAACAAACACAAACATGTCGCCTGACTATAGTAGTAAAGAGAACAAACACAAACATGTCGCCTGACTATAGTAGTAAAGAGAACAAACACAAACATGTCGTCAGACTATAGTAGTAAAGAGAAAAAACACAAACATGTCGCCTGACTATAGTAGTAAAGAGGACAAACACAAACATGTCGCCTGACTATAGTAGTAAAGAGAACAAACACAAACATGTCGCCTGACTATAGTAGTAAAGAGGACAAACACAAACATGTCGTCTGACTATAGTAGTAAAGAGGACAAACACAAACATATCGTCTGACTATAGTAGTAAAGAGAACAAACACAAACATGTCGCCTGACTATAGTAGTAAAGAGAACAAACACAAACATGTCGTCTGACTATAGTAGTAAAGAGAACAAACACAAACATGTCGCCTGACTATAGTATTAAAGAGAACAAACACAAACATGTCGTCAGACTATAGTAGTAAAGAGGACAAACACAAACATGTCGTCTGACTATAGTAATAAAGAGGACAAACACAAACATATCGCCTGACTATAGTAGTAAAGAGAACAAACACAAATATGTCGCCTGACTATGGTAGTAAAGAGAACAAACACAAACATGTCGCCTGACTATAGTAGTAAAGAGGACAAACACAAATATGTCGCCTGGCTATAGTAGTAAAGAGAACAAACACAAACATATCGTCTGACTATAGTAGTAAAGAGGACAAACACAAACATGTCGCCTGACTATAGTAGTAAAGAGAACAAACACAAACATGTCGTCTGACTATAGTAGTAAAGAGAACAAACACAAACATGTCGCCTGACTATAGTAGTAAAGAGGACAAACACAAACATGTCGCCTGACTATAGTAGTAAAGAGGACAAACACAAACATGTCGCCTGACTATAGTAGTAAAGAGGACAAACACAAACATGTCGCCTGACTATAGTAGTAAAGAGAACAAACACAAACATGTCGCCTGACTATAGTAGTAAAGAGGACAAACACAAACATGTCGTCTGACTATAGTAGTAAAGAGGACAAACACAAACATATCGTCTGACTATAGTAGTAAAGAGAACAAACACAAACATGTCGCCTGACTATAGTAGTAAAGAGAACAAACACAAACATGTCGTCTGACTATAGTAGTAAAGAGAACAAACACAAACATGTCGCCTGACTATAGTAGTAAAGAGGACAAAAACAAACATGTCGCCTGACTATAGTAGTAAAGAGAACAAACACAAACATGTCGCCTGACTACAGTATTAAAGAGAACAAACACAAACATGTCGTCAGACTATAGTAGTAAAGAGGACAAACACAAACATGTCGCCTGACTATAGTAGTAAAGAGGACAAACACAAACATGTCGCCTGACTATAGTAGTAAAGAGAACAAACACAAACATGTCGCCTGCCTATAGTAGTAAAGAGGACAAACACAAACATGTCGTCTGACTATAGTAGTAAAGAGGACAAACACAAACATGTCGCCTGACTATAGTAGTAAAGAGAACAAACACAAACATGTCGCCTGACTATAGTAGTAAAGAGAACAAACACAAACATGTCGCCTGACTATAGTAGTAAAGAGAACAAACACAAACATGTCGTCAGACTATAGTAGTAAAGAGGACAAGCACAAACATGTCGCATGACTATAGTAGTAAAGAGAACAAACACAAACATATCGCCTGACTATAGTAGTAAAGAGGACAAACACAAACATATCGCCTGACTATGGTAGTAAAGAGGATAAACACAAACATGTCGCCTGACTATAGTAGTAAAGAGAACAAACACAAATATGTCGCCTGGCTATAGTAGTAAAGAGAACAAACACAAGCATATCGTCTGACTATAGTAGTAAAGAGGACAAACACAAACATGTCGCCTGACTATAGTAGTAAAGAGAACAAACACAAACATGTCGTCTGACTATAGTAGTAAAGAGAACAAACACAAACATGTCGCCTGACTATAGTAATAAAGAGGACAAACACAAACATGTCGCCTGACTATAGTAGTAAAGAGGACAAACACAAACATGTCGCCTGACTATAGTAGTAAAGAGGACAAACACAAACATGTCGCCTGACTATAGTAGTAAAGAGAACAAACACAAACATGTCGCCTGACTATAGTAGTAAAGAGGACAAACACAAACATGTCGTCTGACTATAGTAGTAAAGAGGACAAACACAAACATATCGTCTGACTATAGTAGTAAAGAGAACAAACACAAACATGTCGCCTGACTGTAGTAGTAAAGAGAACAAACACAAACATGTCGTCTGACTATAGTAGTAAAGAGAACAAACACAAACATGTCGCCTGACTATAGTAGTAAAGAGGACAAAAACAAACATGTCGCCTGACTATAGTAGTAAAGAGAACAAACACAAACATGTCGCCTGACTATAGTATTAAAGAGAACAAACACAAACATGTCGTCAGACTATAGTAGTAAAGAGGACAAACACAAACATGTCGCCTGACGATAGTAGTAAAGAGGACAAACACAAACATGTCGCCTGACTATAGTAGTAAAGAGAACAAACACAAACATGTCGCCTGCCTATAGTAGTAAAGAGGACAAACACAAACATGTCGTCTGACTATAGTAGTAAAGAGGACAAACACAAACATGTCGCCTGACTATAGTAGTAAAGAAAACAAACACAAACATGTCGCCTGACTATAGTAGTAAAGAGAACAAACACAAACATGTCGCCTGACTATAGTAGTAAAGAGAACAAACACAAACATGTCGTCAGACTATAGTAGTAAAGAGGACAAACACAAACATGTCGCATGACTATAGTAGTAAAGAGAACAAACACAAACATATCGCTTGACTATAGTAGTAAAGAGGACAAACACAAACATATCGCCTGACTATGGTAGTAAAGAGGATAAACACAAACATGTCGCCTGACTATAGTAGTAAAGAGAACAAACACAAACATGTCGCCTGACTATAGTAGTAAAGAGGACAAACACAAACATGTCGCCTGACTATAGTAGTAAAGAGGACAAACACAAACATGTCGCCTGACTATAGTAGTAAAGAGGACAAACACAAACATGTCGCCTGGCTATAGTAGTAAAGAGAACAAACACAAACATATCGTCTGACTATAGTAGTAAAGAGGACAAACACAAACATGTCGTCAGATTATAGTAGTTAAGAGAACAAACACAAACATGTCGCCTGACTATAGTAGTAAAGAGAACAAACACAAACATGTCGCCTGACTATAGTAGTAAAGAGAACAAACACAAACATGTCGTCAGACTATAGTAGTAAAGAGAAAAAACACAAACATGTCGCCTGACTATAGTAGTAAAGAGGACAAACACAAACATGTCGCCTGACTATAGTAGTAAAGAGAAAAAACACAAACATGTCGCCTGACTATAGTAGTAAAGAGGACAAACACAAACATGTCGTCTGACTATAGTAGTAAAGAGGACAAACACAAACATATCGTCTGACTATAGTAGTAAAGAGAACAAACACAAACATGTCGCCTGACTATAGTAGTAAAGAGAACAAACACAAACATGTCGTCTGACTATAGTAGTAAAGAGAACAAACACAAACATGTCGCCTGACTATAGTAGTAAAGAGGACAAAAACAAACATGTCGCCTGACTATTGTAGTAAAGAGAACAAACACAAACATGTCGCCTGACTATAGTATTAAAGAGAACAAACACAAACATGTCGTCAGACTATAGTAGTAAAGAGGACAAACACAAACATGTCGCCTGACTATAGTAGTAAAGAGGACAAACACAAACATGTCGCCTGACTATAGTAGTAAAGAGAACAAACACAAACATGTCGCCTGCCTATAGTAGTAAAGAGGACAAACACAAACATGTCGTCTGACTATAGTAGTAAAGAGGACAAACACAAACATGTCGCCTGACTATAGTAGTAAAGAGAACAAACACAAACATGTCGCCTGACTATAGTAGTAAAGAGAACAAACACAAACATGTCGCCTGACTATAGTAGTAAAGAGAACAAACACAAACATGTCGTCAGACTATAGTAGTAAAGAGGACAAACACAAACATGTCGCATGACTATAGTAGTAAAGAGAACAAACACAAACATGTCGCCTGACTATAGTAGTAAAGAGAACAAACACAAACATGTCGCCTGACTATAGTAGTAAAGAGAACAAACACAAACATGTCGCCTGACTATAGTAGTAAAGAGGACAAACACAAACATGTCGCCTGACTATAGTAGTAAAGAGAACAAACACAAACATGTCGCCTGACTATAGTAGTAAAGAGGACAAACACAAACATGTCGTCTGACTATAGTAGTAAAGAGGACAAACACAAACATATCGTCTGACTATAGTAGTAAAGAGAACAAACACAAACATGTCGCCTGACTATAGTAGTAAAGAGAACAAACACAAACATGTCGTCTGACAATAGTAGTAAAGAGAACAAACACAAACATGTCGCCTGACTATAGTAGTAAAGAGGACAAAAACAAACATGTCGCCTGACTATTGTAGTAAAGAGAATAAACACAAACATGTCGCCTGACTATAGTATTAAAGAGAACAAACACAAACATGTCGTCAGACTATAGTAGTAAAGAGGACAAACACAAACATGTCGCCTGACTATAGTAGTAAAGAGGACAAACACAAACATGTCGCCTGACTATAGTAGTAAAGAGAACAAACACAAACATGTCGCCTGCCTATAGTAGTAAAGAGGACAAACACAAACATTTCGTCTGACTATAGTAGTAAAGAGGACAAACACAAACATGTCGCCTGACTATAGTAGTAAAGAGAACAAACACAAACATGTCGCCTGACTATAGTAGTAAAGAGAACAAACACAAACATGTCGCCTGACTATAGTAGTAAAGAGAACAAACACAAACATGTCGTCAGACTATAGTAGTAAAGAGGACAAACACAAACATGTCGCATGACTATAGTAGTAAAGAGAACAAACACAAACATATCGCCTGACTATAGTAGTAAAGAGGACAAACACAAACATATCTCCTGACTATGGTAGTAAAGAGGATAAACACAAACATGTCGCCTGACTATAGTAGTAAAGAGAACAAACACAAACATGTCGCCTGACTATAGTAGTAAAGAGGACAAACACAAACATGTCGCCTGACTATAGTAGTAAAGAGGACAAACACAAACATGTCGCCTGACTATAGTAGTAAAGAGGACAAACACAAACATGTCGCCTGGCTATAGTAGTAAAGAGAACAAACACAAACATATCGTCTGACTATAGTAGTAAAGAGGACAATCACAAACATGTCGTCAGATTATAGTAGTAAAGAGAACAAACACAAACATGTCGCCTGACTATAGTAGTAAAGAGAACAAACACAAACATGTCGCCTGACTATAGTATTAAAGAGAACAAACACAAACATGTCGTCAGACTATAGTAGTAAAGAGGACAAGCACAAACATGTCGCCTGACTATAGTAGTAAAGAGGACAAACACAAACATGTCGCCTGACTATAGTAGTAAAGAGGACAAACACAAACATATCGTTTGACTATGGTAGTAAAGAGGACAAACACAAACATGTCGTCTGACTATAGTAGTAAAGAGGACAAACACAAACATATCGTCTGACTATAGTAGTAAAGAGAACAAACACAAACATGTCGCCTGACTATAGTAGTAAAGAGAACAAACACAAACATGTCGTCTGACAATAGTAGTAAAGAGAACAAACACAAACATGTCGCCTGACTATAGTAGTAAAGAGGACAAAAACAAACATGTCGCCTGACTATTGTAGTAAAGAGAACAAACACAAACATGTCGCCTGACTATAGTATTAAAGAGAACAAACACAAACATGTCGTCAGACTATAGTAGTAAAGAGGACAAACACAAACATGTCGCCTGACTATAGTAGTAAAGAGGACAAACACAAACATGTCGCCTGACTATAGTAGTAAAGAGAACAAACACAAACATGTCGCCTGCCTATAGTAGTAAAGAGGACAAACACAAACATTTCGTCTGACTATAGTAGTAAAGAGGACAAACACAAACATGTCGCCTGACTATAGTAGTAAAGAGAACAAACACAAACATGTCGCCTGACTATAGTAGTAAAGAGAACAAACACAAACATGTCGCCTGACTATAGTAGTAAAGAGAACAAACACAAACATGTCGTCAGACTATAGTAGTAAAGAGGACAAACACAAACATGTCGCATGACTATAGTAGTAAAGAGAACAAACACAAACATATCGCCTGACTATAGTAGTAAAGAGGACAAACACAAACATATCTCCTGACTATGGTAGTAAAGAGGATAAACACAAACATGTCGCCTGACTATAGTAGTAAAGAGAACAAACACAAACATGTCGCCTGACTATAGTAGTAAAGAGGACAAACACAAACATGTCGCCTGACTATAGTAGTAAAGAGGACAAACACAAACATGTCGCCTGACTATAGTAGTAAAGAGGACAAACACAAACATGTCGCCTGGCTATAGTAGTAAAGAGAACAAACACAAACATATCGTCTGACTATAGTAGTAAAGAGGACAATCACAAACATGTCGTCAGATTATAGTAGTAAAGAGAACAAACACAAACATGTCGCCTGACTATAGTAGTAAAGAGAACAAACACAAACATGTCGCCTGACTATAGTATTAAAGAGAACAAACACAAACATGTCGTCAGACTATAGTAGTAAAGAGGACAAGCACAAACATGTCGCCTGACTATAGTAGTAAAGAGGACAAACACAAACATGTCGCCTGACTATAGTAGTAAAGAGGACAAACACAAACATATCGTTTGACTATGGTAGTAAAGAGGACAAACACAAACATATCGCCTGACTATAGTAGTAAAGAGAACAAACACAAACATGTCGCCTGACTATGGTAGTAAAGAGAACAAACACAAACATGTCGCCTGACTATAGTAGTAAAGAGGACAAACACAAACATGTCGCCTGGCTATAGTAGTAAAGAGAACAAACACAAACATATCGTCTGACTATAGTAGTAAAGAGGACAAACACAAACATGTCGTCAGATTATAGTAGTAAAGAGAACAAACACAAACATGTCGCCTGACTATAGTAGTATAGAGAACAAACACAAACCTGTCGCCTGACTATAGTAGTAAAGAGAACAAACACAAACATGTCGTCAGACTATAGTAGTAAAGAGAACAAACACAAACATGTCGCCTGACTATAGTAGTAAAGCGGACAAACACAAACATGTCGCCTGACTATAGTAGTAAAGAGAACAAACACAAACATATCGTCTGACTATAGTAGTAAAGAGGACAAACACAAACATGTCGTCAGATTATAGTAGTAAAGAGAACAAACACAAACATGTCGCCTGACTATAGTAGTAAAGAGAACAAACACAAACATGTCGCCTGACTATAGTATTAAAGAGAACAAACACAAACATGTCGTCAGACTATAGTAGTAAAGAGGACAAACACAAACATGTCGCCTGACTATAGTAGTAAAGAGGACAAACACAAACATGTCGCCTGACTATAGTAGTAAAGAGGACAAACACAAACATATCGTTTGACTATGGTAGTAAAGAGGACAAACACAAACATATCGTCTGACTATAGTATTAAAGAAGACAAACACAAACATGTCGTCTGACTATAGTAGTAAAGAGGAAAAACACAAACATATCGTCTGACTATAGTAGTAAAGAGGACAAACACAAACATGTCGTCTGACTATGGTAGTAAAGAGGACAAACACAAACATGTCGCCTGACTATAGTAGTAAAGAGGACAAACACAAACATGTCGCCTGACTATAGTAGTAAAGAGGACAAACACAAACATGTCGCCTGACTATAGTAGTAAAGAGAACAAACACAAACATGTCGTCTGACTATAGTAGTAAAGAGAACAAACACAAACATGTCGCCTGACTATAGTAGTAAAGAGGACACACACAAACATATCGCCTGACTATAGTAGTAAAGAGGACAAACACAAACATGTCGCCTGACTATAGTAGTAAAGAGGACAAACACAAACATATCGTCTGACTATAGTAGTAAAGAGGACAAACACAAACATGTCGCCTGACTATAGTAGTAAAGAGAACAAACACAAACATGTCGTCTGACTATAGTAGTAAAGAGAACAAACACAAACATATCGCCTGACTATAGTAGTAAAGAGGACAAACACAAACATGTCGCCTGACTATAGTAGTAAAGAGGACAAACACAAACATGTCGTCTGACTATAGTAGTAAAGAGGACAAACACAAACATATCGTCTGACTATAGTAGTAAAGAGAACAAACACAAACATGTCGCCTGACTATAGTAGTAAAGAGAACAAACACAAACATGTCGTCTGACTATAGTAGTAAAGAGAACAAACACAAACATGTCGTCTGACTATAGTAGTAAAGAGGACAAAAACAAACATGTCGCCTGACTATAGTAGTAAAGAGAACAAACACAAACATGTCGCCTGACTATTGTATTAAAGAGAACAAACACAAACATGTCGTCAGACTATAGTAGTAAAGAGGACAAACACAAACATGTCGCCTGACTATAGTAGTAAAGAGGACAAACACAAACATGTCGCCTGACTATAGTAGTAAAGAGAACAAACACAAACATGTCGCCTGACTATAGTAGTAAAGAGAACAAACACAAACATGTCGTCTGACTATGGTAGTAAAGAGGACAAACACAAACATGTCGTCTGACTATGGTAGTAAAGAGGACAAACACAAACATGTCGCCTGACTATAGTAGTAAAGAGGACAAACACAAACATGTCGCCTGACTATAGTAGTAAAGAGGACAAACACAAACATGTCGCCTGACTATAGTAGTAAAGAGAACAAACACAAACATGTCGTCTGACTATAGTAGTAAAGAGAACAAACACAAACATGTCGCCTGACTATAGTAGTAAAGAGGACACACACAAACATATCGCCTGACTATAGTAGTAAAGAGGACAAACACAAACATGTCGCCTGACTATAGTAGTAAAGAGGACAAACACAAACATATCGTCTGACTATAGTAGTAAAGAGGACAAACACAAACATGTCGCCTGACTATAGTAGTAAAGAGAACAAACACAAACATGTCGTCTGACTATAGTAGTAAAGAGAACAAACACAAACATATCGCCTGACTATAGTAGTAAAGAGGACAAACACAAACATGTCGCCTGACTATAGGAGTAAAGAGGACAAACACAAACATGTCGTCTGACTATAGTAGTAAAGAGGACAAACACAAACATATCGTCTGACTATAGTAGTAAAGAGAACAAACACAAACATGTCGCCTGACTATAGTAGTAAAGAGAACAAACACAAACATGTCGTCTGACTATAGTAGTAAAGAGAACAAACACAAACATGTCGTCTGACTATAGTAGTAAAGAGGACAAAAACAAACATGTCGCCTGACTATAGTAGTAAAGAGAACAAACACAAACATGTCGCCTGACTATTGTATTAAAGAGAACAAACACAAACATGTCGTCAGACTATAGTAGTAAAGAGGACAAACACAAACATGTCGCCTGACTATAGTAGTAAAGAGGAAAACACAAACATGTCGCCTGACTATAGTAGTAAAGAGAACAAACACAAACATGTCGCCTGACTATAGTAGTAAAGAGAACAAACACAAACATGTCGTCTGACTATGGTAGTAAAGAGGACAAACACAAACATGTCGCCTGACTATAGTAGTAAAGAGAACAAACACAAACATGTCGCCTGACAATAGTAGTAAAGAGAACAAACACAAACATGTCGCCTGACTATAGTAGTAAAGAGAACAAACACAAACATGTCGTCAGACTATAGTAGTAAAGAGGACAAACACAAACATGTCGCATGACTATAGTAGTAAAGAGAACAAACACAAACATATCGCCTGACTATAGTAGTAAAGAGGACAAACACAAACATATCGCCTGACTATGGTAGTAAAGAGGATAAACACAAACATGTCGCCTGACTATAGTAGTAAAGAGAACAAACACAAACATGTCGCCTGACTATAGTAGTAAAGAGGACAAACACAAACATGTCGCCTGACTATAGTAGTAAAGAGGACAAACACAAACATGTCGCCTGACTATAGTAGTAAAGAGGACAAACACAAACATGTCGGCTGACTATAGTAGTAAAGACGACAAACACAAACATGTCGTCAGACTATAGTAGTAAAGAGGACAAACACAAACATGTCGTCTGACTATAGTAGTAAAGAGGACAAACACAAACATATCGCCTGACTATAGTAGTAAAGAGAACAAACACAAACATGTCGCCTGACTATGGTAGTAAAGAGAACAAACACAAACATGTCGCCTGACTATAGTAGTAAAGAGGACAAACACAAATATGTCGCCTGGCTATAGTAGTAAAGAGAACAAACACAAACATATCGTCTGACTATAGTAGTAAAGAGGACAAGCACAAACATGTCGCCTGACTATAGTAGTAAAGAGAACAAACACAAACATGTCGTCTGACTATAGTAGTAAAGAGAACAAACACAAACATGTCGCCTGACTATAGTAGTAAAGAGGACAAACACAAACATGTCGCCTGACTATAGTAGTAAAGAGAACAAACACAAACATGTCGCCTGACTATAGTAGTAAAGAGAACAAACACAAACATGTCGTCTGACTATAGTAGTAAAGAGGACAAACACAAACATATCGTCTGACTATAGTAGTAAAGAGAACACACACAAACATGTCGCCTGACTATAGTAGTAAAGAGAACAAACACAAACATGTCGTCTGACTATAGTAGTAAAGAGAACAAACACAAACATGTCGCCTGACTATAGTAGTAAAGAGGACAAAAACAAACATGTCGCCTGACTATAGTAGTAAAGAGAACAAACACAAACATGTCGCCTGACTATAGTAGTAAAGAGAACAAACACAAACATGTCGTCAGACTATAGTAGTAAAGAGGACAAACACAAACATGTCGCCTGACTATAGTAGTAAAGAGGACAAACACAAACATGTCGCCTGACTATAGTAGTAAAGAGAACAAACACAAACATGTCGCCTGACAATAGTAGTAAAGAGAACAAACACAAACATGTCGCCTGACTATAGTAGTAAAGAGGACAAACACAAACATGTCGTCTGACTATAGTAGTAAAGAGGACAAACACAAACATATCGTCTGACTATAGTAGTAAAGAGAACAAACACAAACATGTCGCCTGACTATAGTAGTAAAGAGAACAAACACAAACATGTCGTCTGACTATAGTAGTAAAGAGAACAAACACAAACATGTCGCCTGACTATAGTAGTAAAGAGGACAAAAACAAACATGTCGCCTGACTATAGTAGTAAAGAGAACAAACACAAACATGTCGCCTGACTATAGTAGTAAAGAGAACAAACACAAACATGTCGTCAGACTATAGTAGTAAAGAGGACAAACACAAACATGTCGCCTGACTATAGTAGTAAAGAGGACAAACACAAACATGTCGCCTGACTATAGTAGTAAACAGAACAAACACAAACATGTCGCCTGACAATAGTAGTAAAGAGAACAAACACAAACATGTCGCCTGACTATAGTAGTAAAGAGAACAAACACAAACATGTCGTCAGACTATAGTAGTAAAGAGGACAAACACAAACATGTCGCATGACTATAGTAGTAAAGAGAACAAACACAAACATATCGCCTGACTATAGTAGTAAAGAGGACAAACACAAACATATCGCCTGACTATGGTAGTAAAGAGGACAAACACAAACATGTCGCCTGACTATAGTAGTAAAGAGAACAAACACAAACATGTCGCCTGACTATAGTAGTAAAGAGGACAAACACAAACATATCGCCTGACTATAGTAGTAAAGAGAACAAACACAAACATGTCGCCTGAATATGGTAGTAAAGAGAACAAACACAAACATGTCGCCTGACTATAGTAGTAAAGAGGACAAACACAAACATGTCGCCTGGCTATAGTAGTAAAGAGAACAAACACAAACATATCGTCTGACTATAGTAGTAAAGAGGACAAACACAAACATGTCGTCAGATTATAGTAGTAAAGAGAACAAACACAAACATGTCGCCTGACTATAGTAGTATAGAGAACAAACACAAACCTGTCGCCTGACTATAGTAGTAAAGAGAACAAACACAAACATGTCGTCAGACTATAGTAGTAAAGAGAACAAACACAAACATGTCGCCTGACTATAGTAGTAAAGCGGACAAACACAAACATGTCGCCTGACTATAGTAGTAAAGAGAACAAACACAAACATATCGTCTGACTATAGTAGTAAAGAGGACAAACACAAACATGTCGTCAGATTATTGTAGTAAAGAGAACAAACACAAACATGTCGCCTGACTATAGTAGTAAAGAGAACAAACACAAACATATCGCCTGACTATAGTATTAAAGAGAACAAACACAAACATGTCGTCAGACTATAGTAGTAAAGAGGACAAACACAAACATGTCGCCTGACTATAGTAGTAAAGAGGACAAACACAAACATGTCGCCTGACTATAGTAGTAAAGAGGACAAACACAAACATATCGTTTGACTATGGTAGTAAAGAGGACAAACACAAACATATCGTCTGACTATAGTATTAAAGAAGACAAACACAAACATGTCGTCTGACTATAGTAGTAAAGAGGACAAACACAAACATATCGTCTGACTATAGTAGTAAAGAGGACAAACACAAACATGTCGTCTGACTATGGTAGTAAAGAGGACAAACACAAACATGTCGCCTGACTATAGTAGTAAAGAGGACAAACACAAACATGTCGCCTGACTATAGTAGTAAAGAGGACAAACACAAACATGTCGCCTGACTATAGTAGTAAAGAGAACAAACACAAACATGTCGTCTGACTATAGTAGTAAAGAGAACAAACACAAACATGTCGCCTGACTATAGTAGTAAAGAGGACACACACAAACATATCGCCTGACTATAGTAGTAAAGAGGACAAACACAAACATGTCGCCTGACTATAGTAGTAAAGAGGACAAACACAAACATATCGTCTGACTATAGTAGTAAAGAGGACAAACACAAACATGTCGCCTGACTATAGTAGTAAAGAGAACAAACACAAACATGTCGTCTGACTATAGTAGTAAAGAGAACAAACACAAACATATCGCCTGACTATAGTAGTAAAGAGGACAAACACAAACATGTCGCCTGACTATAGTAGTAAAGAGGACAAACACAAAAATGTCGCCTGACTATAGTAGTAAAGAGGACAAACACAAACATGTCGCCTGACTATAGTAGTAAAGAGAACAAACACAAACATGTCGCCTGACTATAGTAGTAAAGAGGACAAACACAAACATGTCGTCTGACTATAGTAGTAAAGAGGACAAACACAAACATATCGTCTGACTATAGTAGTAAAGAGAACAAACACAAACATGTCGCCTGACTATAGTAGTAAAGAGAACAAACACAAACATGTCGTCTGACTATAGTAGTAAAGAGAAAAAACACAAACATGTCGTCTGACTATAGTAGTAAAGAGGACAAAAACAAACATGTCGCCTGACTATAGTAGTAAAGAGAACAAACACAAACATGTCGCCTGACTATTGTATTAAAGAGAACAAACACAAACATGTCGTCAGACTATAGTAGTAAAGAGGACAAGCACAAACATGTCGCCTGACTATAGTAGTAAAGAGGACAAACACAAACATGTCGCCTGACTATAGTAGTAAAGAGAACAAACACAAACATGTCGCCTGACTATAGTAGTAAAGAGAACAAACACAAACATGTCGTCTGACTATAGTAGTAAAGAGGACAAACACAAACATGTCGCCTGACTATAGTAGTAAAGAGAACAAACACAAACATGTCGCCTGACAATAGTAGTAAAGAGAACAAACACAAACATGTCGCCTGACTATAGTAGTAAAGAGAACAAACACAAACATGTCGTCAGACTATAGTAGTAAAGAGGACAAACACAAACATGTCGCATGACTATAGTAGTAAAGAGAACAAACACAAACATATCGCCTGACTATAGTAGTAAAGAGGACAAACACAAACATATCGCCTGACTATGGTAGTAAAGAGGATAAACACAAACATGTCGCCTGACTATAGTAGTAAAGAGAACAAACACAAACATGTCGCCTGACTATAGTAGTAAAGAGGACAAACACAAACATATCGCCTGACTATAGTAGTAAAGAGGACAAACACAAACATGTCGCCTGACTATAGTAGTAAAGAGGACAAACACAAACATGTCGACTGACTATAGTAGTAAAGACGACAAACACAAACATGTCGTCTGACTATAGTAGTAAAATGGACAAACACAAACATGTCGTCTGACTATAGTAGTAAAGAGGACAAACACAAACATATCGCCTGACTATAGTAGTAAAGAGAACAAGCACAAACATGTCGCCTGACTATGGTAGTAAAGAGAACAAACACAAACATGTCGCCTGACTATAGTAGTAAAGAGGACAAACACAAATATGTCGCCTGGCTATAGTAGTAAAGAGAACAAACACAAACATATCGTCTGACTATAGTAGTAAAGAGGACAAGCACAAACATGTCGCCTGACTATAGTAGTAAAGAGAACAAACACAAACATGTCGTCTGACTATAGTAGTAAAGAGAACAAACACAAACATGTCGCCTGACTATAGTAGTAAAGAGGACAAACACAAACATGTCGCCTGACTATAGTAGTAAAGAGAACAAACACAAACATGTCGTCTGACTATAGTAGTAAAGAGAACAAACACAAACATGTCGCCTGACTATAGTAGTAAAGAGGACAAAAACAAACATGTCGCCTGACTATAGTAGTAAAGAGAACAAACACAAACATGTCGCCTGACTATAGTAGTAAAGAGAACAAACACAAACATGTCGTCAGACTATAGTAGTAAAGAGGACAAACACAAACATGTCGCCTGACTATAGTAGTAAAGAGGACAAACACAAACATGTCGCCTGACTATAGTAGTAAAGAGAACAAACACAAACATGTCGCCTGACAATAGTAGTAAAGAGAACAAACACAAACATGTCGCCTGACTATAGTAGTAAAGAGAACAAACACAAACATGTCGTCAGACTATAGTAGTAAAGAGGACAAACACAAACATGTCGCATGACTATAGTAGTAAAGAGAACAAACACAAACATATCGCCTGACTATAGTAGTAAAGAGGACAAACACAAACATATCGCCTGACTATGGTAATAAAGAGGATAAACACAAACATGTCGCCTGACTATAGTAGTAAAGAGAACAAACACAAACATGTCGCCTGACTATAGTAGTAAAGAGGACAAACACAAACATGTCGCCTGACTATAGTAGTAAAGAGGACAAACACAAACATGTCGCCTGACTATAGTAGTAAAGAGGACAAACACAAACATGTCGCCTGACTATAGTAGTAAAGAGAACAAACACAAACATGTCGTCAGACTATAGTAGTAAAGAGGACAAACACAAACATGTCGCATGACTATAGTAGTAAAGAGAACAAACACAAACATATCGCCTGACTATAGTAGTAAAGAGGACAAACACAAACATATCGCCTGACTATGGTAGTAAAGAGGATAAACACAAACATGTCGCCTGACTATAGTAGTAAAGAGAACAAACACAAACATGTCGCCTGACTATAGTAGTAAAGAGGACAAACACAAACATGTCGCCTGACTATAGTAGTAAAGAGGACAAACACAAAAATGTCGCCTGACTATAGTAGTAAAGAGGACAAACACAAACATGTCGACTGACTATAGTAGTAAAGACGACAAACACAAACATGTCGTCTGACTATAGTAGTAAAGTGGACAAACACAAACATGTCGTCTGACTATAGTAGTAAAGAGGACAAACACAAACATATCGCCTGACTATAGTAGTAAAGAGAACAAACACAAACATGTCGCCTGACTATGGTAGTAAAGAGAACAAACACAAACATGTCGCCTGACTATAGTAGTAAAGAGGACAAACACAAATATGTCGCCTGGCTATAGTAGTAAAGAGAACAAACACAAACATATCGTCTGACTATAGTAGTAAAGAGGACAAGCACAAACATGTCGCCTGACTATAGTAGTAAAGAGAACAAACACAAACATGTCGTCTGACTATAGTAGTAAAGAGAACAAACACAAACATGTCGCCTGACTATAGTAGTAAAGAGGACAAACACAAACATGTCGCCTGACTATAGTAGTAAAGAGAACAAACACAAACATGTCGCCTGACTATAGTAGTAAAGAGGACAAACACAAACATGTCGTTTGACTATAGTAGTAAAGAGGAGAAACACAAACATATCGTCTGACTATAGTAGTAAAGAGAACAAACACAAACATGTCGCCTGACTATAGTAGTAAAGAGAACAAACACAAACATGTCGTCTGACTATAGTAGTAAAGAGAACAAACACAAACATGTCGCCTGACTATAGTAGTAAAGAGGACAAAAACAAACATGTCGCCTGACTATAGTAGTAAAGAGAACAAACACAAACATGTCGCCTGACTATAGTAGTAAAGAGAACAAACACAAACATGTCGTCAGACTATAGTAGTAAAGAGGACAAACACAAACATGTCGCCTGACTATAGTAGTAAAGAGGACAAACACAAACATGTCGCCTGACTATAGTAGTAAAGAGAACAAACACAAACATGTCGCCTGACAATAGTAGTAAAGAGAACAAACACAAACATGTCGCCTGACTATAGTAGTAAAGAGAACAAACACAAACATGTCGTCAGACTATAGTAGTAAAGAGGACAAACACAAACATGTCGCATGACTATAGTAGTAAAGAGAACAAACACAAACATATCGCCTGACTATAGTAGTAAAGAGGACAAACACAAACATATCGCCTGACTATGGTAATAAAGAGGATAAACACAAACATGTCGCCTGACTATAGTAGTAAAGAGAACAAACACAAACATGTCGCCTGACTATAGTAGTAAAGAGGACAAACACAAACATGTCGCCTGACTATAGTAGTAAAGAGGACAAACACAAACATGTCGCCTGACTATAGTAGTAAAGAGGACAAACACAAACATGTCGCCTGACTATAGTAGTAAAGACGACAAACACAAACATGTCGTCAGACTATAGTAGTAAAGAGGACAAACACAAACATGTCGTCTGACTATAGTAGTAAAGAGGACAAACACAAACATATCGCCTGACTATAGTAGTAAAGAGAACAAACACAAACATGTCGCCTGACTATGGTAGTAAAGAGAACAAACACAAACATGTCGCCTGACTATAGTAGTAAAGAGGACAAACACAAATATATCGCCTGGCTATAGTAGTAAAGAAAACAAACACAAACATATCGTCTGACTATAGAAGTAAAGAGGACAAGCACAAACATGTCGCCTGACTATAGTAGTAAAGAGAACAAACACAAACATGTCGTCTGACTATAGTAGTAAAGAGAACAAACACAAACATGTCGCCTGACTATAGTAGTAAAGAGAACAAACACAAACATGTCGCCTGACTATAGTAGTAAAGAGGACAAACACAAACATGTCGTTTGACTATAGTAGTAAAGAGGACAAACACAAACATATCGTCTGACTATAGTAGTAAAGAGAACAAACACAAACATGTCGCCTGACTATAGTAGTAAAGAGAACAAACACAAACATGTCGTCTGACTATAGTAGTAAAGAGAACAAACACAAACATGTCGCCTGACTATAGTAGTAAAGAGGACAAAAACAAACATGTCGCCTGACTATAGTAGTAAAGAGAACAAACACAAACATGTCGCCTGACTATAGTAGTAAAGAGAACAAACACAAACATGTCGTCAGACTATAGTAGTAAAGAGGACAAACACAAACATGTCGCCTGACTATAGTAGTAAAGAGGACAAACACAAACATGTCGCCTGACTATAGTAGTAAAGAGAACAAACACAAACATGTCGCCTGACAATAGTAGTAAAGAGAACAAACACAAACATGTCGCCTGACTATAGTAGTAAAGAGAACAAACACAAACATGTCGTCAGACTATAGTAGTAAAGAGAACAAACACAAACATGTCGCATGACTATAGTAGTAAAGAGAACAAACACAAACATATCGCCTGACTATAGTAGTAAAGAGGACAAACACAAACATATCGCCTGACTATGGTAATAAAGAGGATAAACACAAACATGTCGCCTGACTATAGTAGTAAAGAGAACAAACACAAACATGTCGCCTGACTATAGTAGTAAAGAGGACAAACACAAACATGTCGCCTGACTATAGTAGTAAAGAGGACAAACACAAACATGTCGCCTGACTATAGTAGTAAAGAGGACAAACACAAACATGTCGCCTGACTATAGTAGTAAAGACGACAAACACAAACATGTCGTCAGACTATAGTAGTAAAGAGGACAAACACAAACATGTCGTCTGACTATAGTAGTAAAGAGGACAAACACAAACATATCGCCTGACTATAGTAGTAAAGAGAACAAACACAAACATGTCGCCTGACTATGGTAGTAAAGAGAACAAACACAAACATGTCGCCTGACTATAGTAGTAAAGAGGACAAACACAAATATATCGCCTGGCTATAGTAGTAAAGAAAACAAACACAAACATATCGTCTGACTATAGAAGTAAAGAGGACAAGCACAAACATGTCGCCTGACTATAGTAGTAAAGAGAACAAACACAAACATGTCGTCTGACTATAGTAGTAAAGAGAACAAACACAAACATGTCGCCTGACTATAGTAGTAAAGAGGACAAACACAAACATGTCGCCTGACTATAGTAGTAAAGAGAACAAACACAAACATGTCGCCTGACTATAGTAGTAAAGAGGACAAACACAAACATGTCGTCTGACTATAGTAGTAAAGAGGACAAACACAAACATATCGTCTGACTATAGTAGTAAAGAGAACAAACACAAACATGTCGCCTGACTATAGTAGTAAAGAGAACAAACACAAACATGTCGTCTGACTATAGTAGTAAAGAGAACAAACACAAACATGTCGCCTGACTATAGTAGTAAAGAGGACAAAAACAAACATGTCGCCTGACTATAGTAGTAAAGAGAACAAACACAAACATGTCGCCTGACTATAGTAGTAAAGAGAACAAACACAAACATGTCGTCAGACTATAGTAGTAAAGAGGACAAACACAAACATGTCGCCTGACTATAGTAGTAAAGAGAACAAACACAAACATGTCGTCAGACTATAGTAGTAAAGAGAACAAACACAAACATGTCGCCTGACTATAGTAGTAAAGCGGACAAACACAAACATGTCGCCTGACTATAGTAGTAAAGAGAACAAACACAAACATATCGTCTGACTATAGTAGTAAAGAGGACAAACACAAACATGTCGTCAGATTATAGTAGTAAAGAGAACAAACACAAACATGTCGCCTGACTATAGTAGTAAAGAGAACAAACACAAACATGTCGCCTGACTATAATATTAAAGAGAACAAACACAAACATGTCGTCAGACTATAGTAGTAAAGAGGACAAACACAAACATGTCGCCAGACTATAGTAGTAAAGAGGACAAACAAAAACATATCGCCTGACTATAGTAGTAAAGAGGACAAACACAAACATATCGTTTGACTATGGTAGTAAAGAGGACAAACACAAACATATCGTCTGACTATAGTATTAAAGAAGACAAACACAAACATGTCGTCTGACTATAGTAGTAAAGAGGACAAACACAAACATATCGTCTGACTATAGTAGTAAAGAGGACAAAAACAAACATGTCGTCTGACTATGGTAGTAAAGAGGACAAACACAAACATGTCGCCTGACTATAGTAGTAAAGAGGACAAACACAAACATGTCGCCTGACTATAGTAGTAAAGAGGACAAACACAAACATGTCGCCTGACTATAGTAGTAAAGAGGACAAACACAAACATGTCGCCTGACTATAGTAGTAAAGAGGACAAACACAAACATGTCGTCTGACTATAGTAGTAAAGAGGATAAACACAAACATATCGTCTGACTATAGTAGTAAAGAGAACAAACACAAACATGTCGCCTGACTATAGTAGTAAAGAGGACAAACACAAACATATCGCCTGACTATAGTAGTAAAGAGGACAAACACAAACATGTCGCCTGACTATAGTAGTAAAGAGGACAAACACAAACATGTCGACTGACTATAGTAGTAAAGACGACAAACACAAACATGTCGTCTGACTATAGTAGTAAAGTGGACAAACACAAACATGTCGTCTGACTATAGTAGTAAAGAGGACAAACACAAACATATCGCCTGACTATAGTAGTAAAGAGAACAAACACAAACATGTCGCCTGACTATGGTAGTAAAGAGAACAAACACAAACATGTCGCCTGACTATAGTAGTAAAGAGGACAAACACAAATATGTCGCCTGGCTATAGTAGTAAAGAGAACAAACACAAACATATCGTCTGACTATAGTAGTAAAGAGGACAAGCACAAACATGTCGCCTGACTATAGTAGTAAAGAGAACAAACACAAACATGTCGTCTGACTATAGTAGTAAAGAGAACAAACACAAACATGTCGCCTGACTATAGTAGTAAAGAGGACAAACACAAACATGTCGCCTGACTATAGTAGTAAAGAGAACAAACACAAACATGTCGTCTGACTATAGTAGTAAAGAGAACAAACACAAACATGTCGCCTGACTATAGTAGTAAAGAGGACAAAAACAAACATGTCGCCTGACTATAGTAGTAAAGAGAACAAACACAAACATGTCGCCTGACTATAGTAGTAAAGAGAACAAACACAAACATGTCGTCAGACTATAGTAGTAAAGAGGACAAACACAAACATGTCGCCTGACTATAGTAGTAAAGAGGACAAACACAAACATGTCGCCTGACTATAGTAGTAAAGAGAACAAACACAAACATGTCGCCTGACAATAGTAGTAAAGAGAACAAACACAAACATGTCGCCTGACTATAGTAGTAAAGAGAACAAACACAAACATGTCGTCAGACTATAGTAGTAAAGAGGACAAACACAAACATGTCGCATGACTATAGTAGTAAAGAGAACAAACACAAACATATCGCCTGACTATAGTAGTAAAGAGGACAAACACAAACATATCGCCTGACTATGGTAATAAAGAGGATAAACACAAACATGTCGCCTGACTATAGTAGTAAAGAGAACAAACACAAACATGTCGCCTGACTATAGTAGTAAAGAGGACAAACACAAACATGTCGCCTGACTATAGTAGTAAAGAGGACAAACACAAACATGTCGCCTGACTATAGTAGTAAAGAGGACAAACACAAACATGTCGCCTGACTATAGTAGTAAAGAGAACAAACACAAACATGTCGTCAGACTATAGTAGTAAAGAGGACAAACACAAACATGTCGCATGACTATAGTAGTAAAGAGAACAAACACAAACATATCGCCTGACTATAGTAGTAAAGAGGACAAACACAAACATATCGCCTGACTATGGTAGTAAAGAGGATAAACACAAACATGTCGCCTGACTATAGTAGTAAAGAGAACAAACACAAACATGTCGCCTGACTATAGTAGTAAAGAGGACAAACACAAACATGTCGCCTGACTATAGTAGTAAAGAGGACAAACACAAACATGTCGCCTGACTATAGTAGTAAAGAGGACAAACACAAACATGTCGACTGACTATAGTAGTAAAGACGACAAACACAAACATGTCGTCTGACTATAGTAGTAAAGTGGACAAACACAAACATGTCGTCTGACTATAGTAGTAAAGAGGACAAACACAAACATATCGCCTGACTATAGTAGTAAAGAGAACAAACACAAACATGTCGCCTGACTATGGTAGTAAAGAGAACAAACACAAACATGTCGCCTGACTATAGTAGTAAAGAGGACAAACACAAATATGTCGCCTGGCTATAGTAGTAAAGAGAACAAACACAAACATATCGTCTGACTATAGTAGTAAAGAGGACAAGCACAAACATGTCGCCTGACTATAGTAGTAAAGAGAACAAACACAAACATGTCGTCTGACTATAGTAGTAAAGAGAACAAACACAAACATGTCGCCTGACTATAGTAGTAAAGAGGACAAACACAAACATGTCGTTTGACTATAGTAGTAAAGAGGACAAACACAAACATATCGTCTGACTATAGTAGTAAAGAGAACAAACACAAACATGTCGCCTGACTATAGTAGTAAAGAGAACAAACACAAACATGTCGTCTGACTATAGTAGTAAAGAGAACAAACACAAACATGTCGCCTGACTATAGTAGTAAAGAGGACAAAAACAAACATGTCGCCTGACTATAGTAGTAAAGAGAACAAACACAAACATGTCGCCTGACTATAGTAGTAAAGAGAACAAACACAAACATGTCGTCAGACTATAGTAGTAAAGAGGACAAACACAAACATGTCGCCTGACTATAGTAGTAAAGAGGACAAACACAAACATGTCGCCTGACTATAGTAGTAAAGAGAACAAACACAAACATGTCGCCTGACAATAGTAGTAAAGAGAACAAACACAAACATGTCGCCTGACTATAGTAGTAAAGAGAACAAACACAAACATGTCGTCAGACTATAGTAGTAAAGAGGACAAACACAAACATGTCGCATGACTATAGTAGTAAAGAGAACAAACACAAACATATCGCCTGACTATAGTAGTAAAGAGGACAAACACAAACATATCGCCTGACTATGGTAATAAAGAGGATAAACACAAACATGTCGCCTGACTATAGTAGTAAAGAGAACAAACACAAACATGTCGCCTGACTATAGTAGTAAAGAGGACAAACACAAACATGTCGCCTGACTATAGTAGTAAAGAGGACAAACACAAACATGTCGCCTGACTATAGTAGTAAAGAGGACAAACACAAACATGTCGCCTGACTATAGTAGTAAAGACGACAAACACAAACATGTCGTCAGACTATAGTAGTAAAGAGGACAAACACAAACATGTCGTCTGACTATAGTAGTAAAGAGGACAAACACAAACATATCGCCTGACTATAGTAGTAAAGAGAACAAACACAAACATGTCGCCTGACTATGGTAGTAAAGAGAACAAACACAAACATGTCGCCTGACTATAGTAGTAAAGAGGACAAACACAAATATATCGCCTGGCTATAGTAGTAAAGAAAACAAACACAAACATATCGTCTGACTATAGAAGTAAAGAGGACAAGCACAAACATGTCGCCTGACTATAGTAGTAAAGAGAACAAACACAAACATGTCGTCTGACTATAGTAGTAAAGAGAACAAACACAAACATGTCGCCTGACTATAGTAGTAAAGAGAACAAACACAAACATGTCGCCTGACTATAGTAGTAAAGAGGACAAACACAAACATGTCGTTTGACTATAGTAGTAAAGAGGACAAACACAAACATATCGTCTGACTATAGTAGTAAAGAGAACAAACACAAACATGTCGCCTGACTATAGTAGTAAAGAGAACAAACACAAACATGTCGTCTGACTATAGTAGTAAAGAGAACAAACACAAACATGTCGCCTGACTATAGTAGTAAAGAGGACAAAAACAAACATGTCGCCTGACTATAGTAGTAAAGAGAACAAACACAAACATGTCGCCTGACTATAGTAGTAAAGAGAACAAACACAAACATGTCGTCAGACTATAGTAGTAAAGAGGACAAACACAAACATGTCGCCTGACTATAGTAGTAAAGAGGACAAACACAAACATGTCGCCTGACTATAGTAGTAAAGAGAACAAACACAAACATGTCGCCTGACAATAGTAGTAAAGAGAACAAACACAAACATGTCGCCTGACTATAGTAGTAAAGAGAACAAACACAAACATGTCGTCAGACTATAGTAGTAAAGAGAACAAACACAAACATGTCGCATGACTATAGTAGTAAAGAGAACAAACACAAACATATCGCCTGACTATAGTAGTAAAGAGGACAAACACAAACATATCGCCTGACTATGGTAATAAAGAGGATAAACACAAACATGTCGCCTGACTATAGTAGTAAAGAGAACAAACACAAACATGTCGCCTGACTATAGTAGTAAAGAGGACAAACACAAACATGTCGCCTGACTATAGTAGTAAAGAGGACAAACACAAACATGTCGCCTGACTATAGTAGTAAAGAGGACAAACACAAACATGTCGCCTGACTATAGTAGTAAAGACGACAAACACAAACATGTCGTCAGACTATAGTAGTAAAGAGGACAAACACAAACATGTCGTCTGACTATAGTAGTAAAGAGGACAAACACAAACATATCGCCTGACTATAGTAGTAAAGAGAACAAACACAAACATGTCGCCTGACTATGGTAGTAAAGAGAACAAACACAAACATGTCGCCTGACTATAGTAGTAAAGAGGACAAACACAAATATATCGCCTGGCTATAGTAGTAAAGAAAACAAACACAAACATATCGTCTGACTATAGAAGTAAAGAGGACAAGCACAAACATGTCGCCTGACTATAGTAGTAAAGAGAACAAACACAAACATGTCGTCTGACTATAGTAGTAAAGAGAACAAACACAAACATGTCGCCTGACTATAGTAGTAAAGAGGACAAACACAAACATGTCGCCTGACTATAGTAGTAAAGAGAACAAACACAAACATGTCGCCTGACTATAGTAGTAAAGAGGACAAACACAAACATGTCGTCTGACTATAGTAGTAAAGAGGACAAACACAAACATATCGTCTGACTATAGTAGTAAAGAGAACAAACACAAACATGTCGCCTGACTATAGTAGTAAAGAGAACAAACACAAACATGTCGTCTGACTATAGTAGTAAAGAGAACAAACACAAACATGTCGCCTGACTATAGTAGTAAAGAGGACAAAAACAAACATGTCGCCTGACTATAGTAGTAAAGAGAACAAACACAAACATGTCGCCTGACTATAGTAGTAAAGAGAACAAACACAAACATGTCGTCAGACTATAGTAGTAAAGAGGACAAACACAAACATGTCGCCTGACTATAGTAGTAAAGAGAACAAACACAAACATGTCGTCAGACTATAGTAGTAAAGAGAACAAACACAAACATGTCGCCTGACTATAGTAGTAAAGCGGACAAACACAAACATGTCGCCTGACTATAGTAGTAAAGAGAACAAACACAAACATATCGTCTGACTATAGTAGTAAAGAGGACAAACACAAACATGTCGTCAGATTATAGTAGTAAAGAGAACAAACACAAACATGTCGCCTGACTATAGTAGTAAAGAGAACAAACACAAACATGTCGCCTGACTATAATATTAAAGAGAACAAACACAAACATGTCGTCAGACTATAGTAGTAAAGAGGACAAACACAAACATGTCGCCAGACTATAGTAGTAAAGAGGACAAACAAAAACATATCGCCTGACTATAGTAGTAAAGAGGACAAACACAAACATATCGTTTGACTATGGTAGTAAAGAGGACAAACACAAACATATCGTCTGACTATAGTATTAAAGAAGACAAACACAAACATGTCGTCTGACTATAGTAGTAAAGAGGACAAACACAAACATATCGTCTGACTATAGTAGTAAAGAGGACAAAAACAAACATGTCGTCTGACTATGGTAGTAAAGAGGACAAACACAAACATGTCGCCTGACTATAGTAGTAAAGAGGACAAACACAAACATGTCGCCTGACTATAGTAGTAAAGAGGACAAACACAAACATGTCGCCTGACTATAGTAGTAAAGAGGACAAACACAAACATGTCGCCTGACTATAGTAGTAAAGAGGACAAACACAAACATGTCGTCTGACTATAGTAGTAAAGAGGATAAACACAAACATATCGTCTGACTATAGTAGTAAAGAGAACAAACACAAACATGTCGCCTGACTATAGTAGTAAAGAGGACACACACAAACATATCGCCTGACTATAGTAGTAAAGAGGACAAACACAAACATGTCGCCTGACTATAGTAGTAAAGAGGACAAACACAAACATATCGTCTGACTATAGTAGTAAAGAGGACAAACACAAACATGTCGCCTGACTATAGTAGTAAAGAGAACAAACACAAACATGTCGTCTGACTATAGTAGTAAAGAGAACAAACACAAACATGTCGCCTGACTATAGTAGTAAAGAGGACAAACACAAACATGTCGCCTGACTATAGTAGTAAAGAGGACAAACACAAAAATGTCGCCTGACTATAGTAGTAAAGAGGACAAACACAAACATGTCGCCTGACTATAGTAGTAAAGAGAACAAACACAAACATGTCGCCTGACTATAGTAGTAAAGAGGACAAACACAAACATGTCGTCTGACTATAGTAGTAAAGAGGACAAGCACAAACATATCGTCTGACTATAGTAGTAAAGAGAACAAACACAAACATGTCGCCTGACTATAATAGTAAAGAGAACAAACACAAACATGTCGTCTGACTATAGTAGTAAAGAGAACAAACACAAACATGTCGTCTGACTATAGTAGTAAAGAGGACAAAAACAAACATGTCGCCTGACTATAGTAGTAAAGAGAACAAACACAAACATATCGCCTGACTATAGTAGTAAAGAGGACAAACACAAACATATCGCCTGACTATGGTAGTAAAGAGGATAAACACAAACATGTCGCCTGACTATAGTAGTAAAGAGAACAAACACAAACATGTCGCCTGACTATAGTAGTAAAGAGGAGAAACACAAACATGTCGCCTTACTATAGTAGTAAAGAGGACAAACACAAACATGTCGCCTGACTATAGTAGTAAAGAGGACAAACACAAACATGTCGCCTGGCTATAGTAGTAAAGAGAACAAACACAAACATATCGTCTGACTATAGTAGTAAAGAGGACAAACACAAACATGTCGCCTGACTATAGTAGTAAAGAGGACAAACACAAACATGTCGCCTGACTATAGTAGTAAAGAGGACAAACACAAACATGTCGCCTGACTATAGTAGTAAAGAGGACAAACACAAACATGTCGTCTGACTATAGTAGTAAAGAGGATAAACACAAACATATCGTCTGACTATAGTAGTAAAGAGAACAAACACAAACATGTCGCCTGACTATAGTAGTAAAGAGGACACACACAAACATATCGCCTGACTATAGTAGTAAAGAGGACAAACACAAACATGTCGCCTGACTATAGTAGTAAAGAGGACAAACACAAACATATCGTCTGACTATAGTAGTAAAGAGGACAAACACAAACATGTCGCCTGACTATAGTAGTAAAGAGAACAAACACAAACATGTCGTCTGACTATAGTAGTAAAGAGAACAAACACAAACATGTCGCCTGACTATAGTAGTAAAGAGGACAAACACAAACATGTCGCCTGACTATAGTAGTAAAGAGGACAAACACAAAAATGTCGCCTGACTATAGTAGTAAAGAGGACAAACACAAACATGTCGCCTGACTATAGTAGTAAAGAGAACAAACACAAACATGTCGCCTGACTATAGTAGTAAAGAGGACAAACACAAACATGTCGTCTGACTATAGTAGTAAAGAGGACAAACACAAACATATCGTCTGACTATAGTAGTAAAGAGAACAAACACAAACATGTCGCCTGACTATACTAGTAAAGAGAACAAACACAAACATGTCGTCTGACTATAGTAGTAAAGAGAAAAAACACAAACATGTCGTCTGACTATAGTAGTAAAGAGGACAAAAACAAACATGTCGCCTGACTATAGTAGTAAAGAGAACAAACACAAACATATCGCCTGACTATAGTAGTAAAGAGGACAAACACAAACATATGGCCTGACTATGGTAGTAAAGAGGATAAACACAAACATGTCGCCTGACTATAGTAGTAAAGAGAACAAACACAAACATGTCGCCTGACTATAGTAGTAAAGAGGAGAAACACAAACATGTCGCCTTACTATAGTAGTAAAGAGGACAAACACAAACATGTCGCCTGACTATAGTAGTAAAGAGGACAAACACAAACATGTCGCCTGGCTATAGTAGTAAAGAGAACAAACACAAACATATCGTCTGACTATAGTAGTAAAGAGGACAAACACAAACATGTCGTCAGATTATAGTAGTAAATAGAACAAACACAAACATGTCGCCTGACTATAGTAGTAAAGAGAACAAACACAAACATGTCGCCTGACTATAGTAGTAAAGGGAACAAACACAAACATGTCGTCAGACTATAGTAGTAAAGAGAAAAAACACAAACATGTCGCCTGACTATAGTAGTAAAGAGGACAAACACAAACATGTCGCCTGACTATAGTAGTAAAGAGAACAAACACAAACATGTCGCCTGACTATAGTAGTAAAGAGGACAAACACAAACATGTCGTCTGACTATAGTAGTAAAGAGGACAAACACAAACATATCGTCTGACTATAGTAGTAAAGAGAACAAACACAAACATGTCGCCTGACTATAGTAGTAAAGAGAACAAACACAAACATGTCGTCTGACTATAGTAGTAAAGAGAACAAACACAAACATGTCGCCTGACTATAGTAGTAAAGAGGACAAAAACAAACATGTCGCCTGACTATTGTAGTAAAGAGAACAAACACAAACATGTCGCCTGACTATAGTATTAAAGAGAACAAACACAAACATGTCGTCAGACTATAGTAGTAAAGAGGACAAACACAAACATGTCGCCTGACTATAGTAGTAAAGAGGACAAACACAAACATGTCGCCTGACTATAGTAGTAAAGAGAACAAACACAAACATGTCGCCTGCCTATAGTAGTAAAGAGGACAAACACAAACATGTCGTCTGACTATAGTAGTAAAGAGGACAAACACAAACATGTCGCCTGACTATAGTAGTAAAGAGAACAAACACAAACATGTCGCCTGACTATAGTAGTAAAGAGAACAAACACAAACATGTCGCCTGACTATAGTAGTAAAGAGAACAAACACAAACATGTCGTCAGACTATAGTAGTAAAGAGGACAAACACAAACATGTCGCATGACTATAGTAGTAAAGAGAACAAACACAAACATATCGCCTGACTATAGTAGTAAAGAGGACAAACACAAACATATCGCCTGACTATGGTAGTAAAGAGGATAAACACAAACATGTCGCCTGACTATAGTAGTAAAGAGAACAAACACAAACATGTCGTCAGACTATAGTAGTAAAGAGAACAAACACAAACATGTCGTCTGACTATAGTAGTAAAGCGGAAAAACACAAACATGTCGCCTGACTATAGTAGTAAAGAGAACAAACACAAACATATCGTCTGACTATAGTAGTAAAGAGGACAAACACAAACATGTCGTCAGATTATAGTAGTAAAGAGAACAAACACAAACATGTCGCCTGACTATAGTAGTAAAGAGAACAAACACAAACATGTCGCCTGACTATAGTATTAAAGAGAACAAACACAAACATGTCGTCAGACTATAGTAGTAAAGAGGACAAACACAAACATGTCGCCTGACTATAGTAGTAAAGAGGACAAGCACAAACATGTCGCCTGACTATAGTAGTAAAGAGGACAAACACAAACATATCGTTTGACTATGGTAGTAAAGAGGACAAACACAAACATATCGTCTGACTATAGTATTAAAGAAGACAAACACAAACATGTCGTCTGACTATAGTAGTAAAGAGGACAAACACAAACATATCGTCTGACTATAGTAGTAAAGAGGACAAGCACAAACATGTCGTCTGACTATGGTAGTAAAGAGGACAAACACAAACATGTCGCCTGACTATAGTAGTAAAGAGGACAAACACAAACATGTCGCCTGACTATAGTAGTAAAGAGGACAAACACAAACATGTCGCCTGACTATAGTAGTAAAGAGGACAAACACAAACATGTCGCCTGACTATAGTAGTAAAGAGGACAAACACAAACATGTCGTCTGACTATAGTAGTAAAGAGGACAAACACAAACATATCGTCTGACTATAGTAGTAAAGAGAACAAACACAAACATGTCGCCTGACTATAGTAGTAAAGAGGACACACACAAACATATCGCCTGACTATAGTAGTAAAGAGGACAAACACAAACATGTCGCCTGACTATAGTAGTAAAGAGGACAAACACAAAAATGTCGCCTGACTATAGTAGTAAAGAGGACAAACACAAACATGTCGCCTGACTATAGTAGTAAAGAGAACAAACACAAACATGTCGCCTGACTATAGTAGTAAAGAGGACAAACACAAACATGTCGTCTGACTATAGTAGTAAAGAGGACAAACACAAACATATCGTCTGACTATAGTAGTAAAGAGAACAAACACAAACATGTCGCCTGACTATAGTAGTAAAGAGAACAAACACAAACATGTCGTCTGACTATAGTAGTAAAGAGAACAAACACAAACATGTCGTCTGACTATAGTAGTAAAGAGGACAAAAACAAACATGTCGCCTGACTATTGTAGTAAAGAGAACAAACACAAACATGTCGCCTGACTATAGTATTAAAGAGAACAAACACAAACATGTCGTCAGACTATAGTAGTAAAGAGGACAAACACAAACATGTCGCCTGACTATAGTAGTAAAGAGGACAAACACAAACATGTCGCCTGACTATAGTAGTAAAGAGAACAAACACAAACATGTCGCCTGACTATAGTAGTAAAGAGGACAAACACAAACATGTCGTCTGACTATAGTAGTAAAGAGGACAAACACAAACATGTCGCCTGACTATAGTAGTAAAGAGAACAAACACAAACATGTCGCCTGACAATAGTAGTAAAGAGAACAAACACAAACATGTCGCCTGACTATAGTAGTAAAGAGAACAAACACAAACATGTCGTCAGACTATAGTAGTAAAGAGGACAAACACAAACATGTCGCATGACTATAGTAGTAAAGAGAACAAACACAAACATATCGCCTGACTATAGTAGTAAAGAGGACAAACACAAACATATCGCCTGACTATGGTAGTAAAGAGGATAAACACAAACATGTCGCCTGACTATAGTAGTAAAGAGAACAAACACAAACATGTCGCCTGACTATAGTAGTAAAGAGGACAAACACAAACATGTCGCCTGACTATAGTAGTAAAGAGGACAAACACAAACATGTCGCCTGACTATAGTAGTAAAGAGGACAAACACAAACATGTCGCCTGACTATAGTAGTAAAGACGACAAACACAAACATGTCGTCAGACTATAGTAGTAAAGAGGACAAATACAAACATGTCGTCTGACTATAGTAGTAAAGAGGACAAACACAAACATGTCGCCTGACTATAGTAGTAAAGAGAACAAACACAAACATGTCGCCTGACTATGGTAGTAAAGAGAACAAACACAAACATGTCGCCTGACTATAGTAGTAAAGAGGACAAACACAAATATGTCGCCTGGCTATAGTAGTAAAGAGAACAAACACAAACATATCGTCTGACTATAGTAGTAAAGAGGACAAACACAAACATGTCGCCTGACTATAGTAGTAAAGAGAACAAACACAAACATGTCGTCTGACTATAGTAGTAAAGAGAACAAACACAAACATGTCGCTTGACTATAGTAGTAAAGAGGACAAACACAAACATGTCGCCTGACTATAGTAGTAAAGAGGACAAACACAAACATGTCGCCTGACTATAGTAGTAAAGAGGACAAACACAAACATGTCGCCTGACTATAGTAGTAAAGAGAACAAACACAAACATGTCGCCTGACTATAGTAGTAAAGAGGACAAACACAAACATGTCGTCTGACTATAGTAGTAAAGAGGACAAACACAAACATATCGTCTGACTATAGTAGTAAAGAGAACAAACACAAACATGTCGCCTGACTATAGTAGTAAAGAGAACAAACACAAACATGTCGTCTGACTATAGTAGTAAAGAGAACAAACACAAACATGTCGCCTGACTATAGTAGTAAAGAGGACAAAAACAAACATGTCGCCTGACTATAGTAGTAAAGAGAACAAACACAAACATGTCGCCTGACTATAGTAGTAAAGAGAACAAACACAAACATGTCGTCAGACTATAGTAGTAAAGAGGACAAACACAAACATGTCGCCTGACTATAGTAGTAAAGAGGACAAACACAAACATGTCGCCTGACTATAGTAGTAAAGAGAACAAACATGTCGCCTGCCTATAGTAGTAAAGAGGACAAACACAAACATGTCGTCTGACTATAGTAGTAAAGAGGACAAACACAAACATGTCGCCTGACTATAGTAGTAAAGAGAACAAACACAAACATGTCGCCTGACTATAGTAGTAAAGAGAACAAACACAAACATGTCGCCTGACTATAGTAGTAAAGAGAACAAACACAAACATGTCGTCAGACTATAGTAGTAAAGAGGACAAACACAAACATGTCGCATGACTATAGTAGTAAAGAGAACAAACACAAACATATCGCCTGACTATAGTAGTAAAGAGGACAAACACAAACATATCGCCTGACTATGGTAGTAAAGAGGATAAACACAAACATGTCGCCTGACTATAGTAGTAAAGAGAAAAAACACAAACATGTCGCCTGACTATAGTAGTAAAGAGGACAAAAACAAACATGTCGCCTGACTATAGTAGTAAAGAGAACAAACACAAACATGTCGCCTGACTATAGTAGTAAAGAGAACAAACACAAACATGTCGTCAGACTATAGTAGTAAAGAGGACAAACACAAACATGTCGCCTGACTATAGTAGTAAAGAGGACAAACACAAACATGTCGCCTGACTATAGTAGTAAAGAGAACAAACACAAACATGTCGTCAGACTATAGTAGTAAAGAGAACAAACACAAACATGTCGCCTGACTATAGTAGTAAAGCGGACAAACACAAACATGTCGCCTGACTATAGTAGTAAAGAGAACAAACACAAACATATCGTCTGACTATAGTAGTAAAGAGGACAAACACAAACATATCGTCTGACTATAGTAGTAAAGAGAACAAACACAAACATGTCGCCTGACTATAGTAGTAAAGAGAACAAACACAAACATGTCGTCTGACTATAGTAGTAAAGAGAACAAACACAAACATGTCGTCTGACTATAGTAGTAAAGAGGACAAAAACAAACATGTCGCCTGACTATAGTAGTAAAGAGAACAAACACAAACATGTCGCCTGACTATAGTATTAAAGAGAACAAACACAAACATGTCGTCAGACTATAGTAGTAAAGAGGACAAACACAAACATGTCGCCTGACTATAGTAGTAAAGAGGACAAACACAAACATGTCGCCTGACTATAGTAGTAAAGAGAACAAACACAAACATGTCGCCTGACTATAGTAGTAAAGAGGACAAACACAAACATGTCGTCTGACTATAGTAGTAAAGAGGACAAACACAAACATGTCGCCTGACTATAGTAGTAAAGAGAACAAACACAAACAGGTCGCCTGACAATAGTAGTAAAGAGAACAAACACAAACATGTCGCCTGACTATAGTAGTAAAGAGAACAAACACAAACATGTCGTCAGACTATAGTAGTAAAGAGGAGAAACACAAACATGTCGCATGACTATAGTAGTAAAGAGAACAAACACAAACATATCGCCTGACTATAGTAGTAAAGAGGACAAACACAAACATATCGCCTGACTATGGTAGTAAAGAGGATAAACACAAACATGTCGCCTGACTATAGTAGTAAAGAGAACAAACACAAACATGTCGCCTGACTATAGTAGTAAAGAGGACAAACACAAACATGTCGCCTGACTATAGTAGTAAAGAGGACAAACACAAACATGTCGCCTGACTATAGTAGTAAAGAGGACAAACACAAACATGTCGCCTGACTATAGTAGTAAAGACGACAAACACAAACATGTCGTCAGACTATAGTAGTAAAGAGGACAAACACAAACATGTCGTCTGACTATAGTAGTAAAGAGGACAAACACAAACATGTCGCCTGACTATAGTAGTAAAGAGAACAAACACAAACATGTCGCCTGACTATGGTAGTAAAGAGAACAAACACAAACATGTCGCCTGACTATAGTAGTAAAGAGGACAAACACAAATATTTCGCCTGGCTATAGTAGTAAAGAGAACAAACACAAACATATCGTCTGACTATAGTAGTAAAGAGGACAAACACAAACATGTCGCCTGACTATAGTAGTAAAGAGAACAAACTCAAACATGTCGTCTGACTATAGTAGTAAAGAGAACAAACACAAACATGTCGCTTGACTATAGTAGTAAAGAGGACAAACACAAACATGTCGCCTGACTATAGTAGTAAAGAGGACAAACACAAACATGTCGCCTGACTATAGTAGTAAAGAGGACAAACACAAACATGTCGCCTGACTATAGTAGTAAAGAGAACAAACACAAACATGTCGCCTGACTATAGTAGTAAAGAGGACAAACACAAACATGTCGTCTGACTATAGTAGTAAAGAGGACAAACACAAACATATCGTCTGACTATAGTAGTAAAGAGAACAAATACAAACATGTCGCCTGACTATAGTAGTAAAGAGAACAAACACAAACATGTCGTCTGACTATAGTAGTAAAGAGAACAAACACAAACATGTCGCCTGACTATAGTAGTAAAGAGGACAAAAACAAACATGTCGCCTGACTATAGTAGTAAAGAGAACAAACACAAACATGTCGCCTGACTATAGTAGTAAAGAGAACAAACACAAACATGTCGTCAGACTATAGTAGTAAAGAGGACAAACACAAACATGTCGCCTGACTAAAGTAGTAAAGAGGACAAACACAAACATGTCGCCTGACTATAGTAGTAAAGAGAACAAACATGTCGCCTGCCTATGGTAGTAAAGAGGACAAACACAAACATGTCGTCTGACTATAGTAGTAAAGAGGACAAACACAAACATGTCGCCTGACTATAGTAGTAAAGAGAACAAACACAAACATGTCGCCTGACTATAGTAGTAAAGAGAACAAACACAAACATGTCGCCTGACTATAGTAGTAAAGAGAGCAAACACAAACATGTCGTCAGACTATAGTAGTAAAGAGGACAAACACAAACATGTCGCATGACTATAGTAGTAAAGAGAACAAACACAAACATATCGCCTGACTATAGTAGTAAAGAGGACAAACACAAACATATCGCCTGACTATGGTAGTAAAGAGGATAAACACAAACATGTCGCCTGACTATAGTAGTAAAGAGAAAAAACACAAACATGTCGCCTGACTATAGTAGTAAAGAGGACAAAAACAAACATGTCGCCTGACTATAGTAGTAAAGAGAACAAACACAAACATGTCGCCTGACTATAGTAGTAAAGAGAACAAACACAAACATGTCGTCAGACTATAGTAGTAAAGAGGACAAACACAAACATGTCGCCTGACTATAGTAGTAAAGAGGACAAACACAAACATGTCGCCTGACTATAGTAGTAAAGAGAACAAACACAAACATGTCGTCAGACTATAGTAGTAAAGAGAACAAACACAAACATGTCGCCTGACTATAGTAGTAAAGCGGACAAACACAAACATGTCGCCTGACTATAGTAGTAAAGAGAACAAACACAAACATATCGTCTGACTATAGTAGTAAAGAGGACAAACACAAACATATCGTCTGACTATAGTAGTAAAGAGAACAAACACAAACATGTCGCCTGACTATAGTAGTAAAGAGAACAAACACAAACATGTCGTCTGACTATAGTAGTAAAGAGAACAAACACAAACATGTCGTCTGACTATAGTAGTAAAGAGGACAAAAACAAACATGTCGCCTGACTATAGTAGTAAAGAGAACAAACACAAACATGTCGCCTGACCATAGTATTAAAGAGAACAAACACAAACATGTCGTCAGACTATAGTAGTAAAGAGGACAAACACAAACATGTCGCCTGACTATAGTAGTAAAGAGGACAAACACAAACATGTCGCCTGACTATAGTAGTAAAGAGAACAAACACAAACATGTCGCCTGACTATAGTAGTAAAGAGGACAAACACAAACATGTCGTCTGACTATAGTAGTAAAGAGGACAAACACAAACATGTCGCCTGACTATAGTAGTAAAGAGAACAAACACAAACATGTCGCCTGACAATAGTAGTAAAGAGAACAAACACAAACATGTCGCCTGACTATAGTAGTAAAGAGAACAAACACAAACATGTCGTCAGACCATAGTAGTAAAGAGGACAAACACAAACATGTCGCATGACTATAGTAGTAAAGAGAACAAACACAAACATATCGCCTGACTATAGTAGTAAAGAGGACAAACACAAACATATCGCCTGACTATGGTAGTAAAGAGGATAAACACAAACATGTCGCCTGACTATAGTAGTAAAGAGAACAAACACAAACATGTCGCCTGACTATAGTAGTAAAGAGGACAAACACAAACATGTCGCCTGACTATAGTAGTAAAGAGGACAAACACAAACATGTCGCCTGACTATAGTAGTAAAGAGGACAAACACAAACATGTCGCCTGACTATAGTAGTAAAGACGACAAACACAAACATGTCGTCAGACTATAGTAGTAAAGAGGACAAACACAAACATGTCGTCTGACTATAGTAGTAAAGAGGACAAACACAAACATGTCGCCTGACTATAGTAGTAAAGAGAACAAACACAAACATGTCGCCTGACTATGGTAGAAAAGAGAACAAACACAAACATGTCGCCTGACTATAGTAGTAAAGAGGACAAACACAAATATTTCGCCTGGCTATAGTAGTAAAGAGAACAAACACAAACATATCGTCTGACTATAGTAGTAAAGAGGACAAACACAAACATGTCGCCTGACTATAGTAGTAAAGAGAACAAACACAAACATGTCGTCTGACTATAGTAGTAAAGAGAACAAACACAAACATGTCGCTTGACTATAGTAGTAAAGAGGACAAACACAAACATGTCGCCTGACTATAGTAGTAAAGAGGACAAACACAAACATGTCGCCTGACTATAGTAGTAAAGAGGACAAACACAAACATGTCGCCTGACTATAGTAGTAAAGAGAACAAACACAAACATGTCGCCTGACTATAGTAGTAAAGAGGACAAACACAAACATGTCGTCTGACTATAGTAGTAAAGAGGACAAACACAAACATATCGTCTGACTATAGTAGTAAAGAGAACAAACACAAACATGTCGCCTGACTATAGTAGTAAAGAGAACAAACACAAACATGTCGTCTGACTATAGTAGTAAAGAGAACAAACACAAACATGTCGCCTGACTATAGTAGTAAAGAGGACAAAAACAAACATGTCGCCTGACTATAGTAGTAAAGAGAACAAACACAAACATGTCGCCTGACTATAGTAGTAAAGAGAACAAACACAAACATGTCGTCAGACTATAGTAGTAAAGAGGACAAACACAAACATGTCGCCTGACTATAGTAGTAAAGAGGACAAACACAAACATGTCGCCTGACTATAGTAGTAAAGAGAACAAACATGTCGCCTGCCTATAGTAGTAAAGAGGACAAACACAAACATGTCGTCTGACTATAGTAGTAAAGAGGACAAACACAAACATGTCGCCTGACTATAGTAGTAAAGAGAACAAACACAAACATGTCGCCTGACTATAGTAGTAAAGAGAACAAACACAAACATGTCGCCTGACTATAGTAGTAAAGAGAACAAACACAAACATGTCGTCAGACTATAGCAGTAAAGAGGACAAACACAAACATGTCGCATGACTATAGTAGTAAAGAGAACAAACACAAACATATCGCCTGACTATAGTAGTAAAGAGGACAAACACAAACATATCGCCTGACTATGGTAGTAAAGAGGATAAACACAAACATGTCGCCTGACTATAGTAGTAAAGAGAACAAACACAAACATGTCGCCTGACTATAGTAGTAAAGAGGACAAAAACAAACATGTCGCCTGACTATAGTAGTAAAGAGAACAAACACAAACATGTCGCCTGACTATAGTAGTAAAGAGAACAAACACAAACATGTCGTCAGACTATAGTAGTAAAGAGGACAAACACAAACATGTCGCCTGACTATAGTAGTAAAGAGGACAAACACAAACATGTCGCCTGACTATAGTAGTAAAGAGAACAAACACAAACATGTCGTCAGACTATAGTAGTAAAGAGAACAAACACAAACATGTCGCCTGACTATAGTAGTAAAGCGGACAAACACAAACATGTCGCCTGACTATAGTAGTAAAGAGAACAAACACAAACATATCGTCTGACTATAGTAGTAAAGAGAACAAACACAAACATGTCGCCTGACTATAGTAGTAAAGAGGACAAACACAAACATATCGCCTGACTATGGTAGTAAAGAGGATAAACACAAACATGTCGCCTGACTATAGTAGTAAAGAGAACAAACACAAACATATCGCCTGA
This sequence comes from Bathymodiolus septemdierum, assembly GCA_963383655.1. Taxonomy (NCBI): domain Eukaryota; kingdom Metazoa; phylum Mollusca; class Bivalvia; order Mytilida; family Modiolidae; genus Bathymodiolus; species Bathymodiolus septemdierum. The sequence continues at coordinate 16,467,863 of OY726524.1, read as the reverse complement.
CTATAGTAGTAAAGAGGACAAACACAAACATATCGCCTGACTATGGTAGTAAAGAGGATAAACACAAACATGTCGCCTGACTATAGTAGTAAAGAGAAAAAACACAAACATGTCGCCTGACTATAGTAGTAAAGAGGACAAAAACAAACATGTCGCCTGACTATAGTAGTAAAGAGAACAAACACAAACATGTCGCCTGACTATAGTAGTAAAGAGAACAAACACAAACATGTCGTCAGACTATAGTAGTAAAGAGGACAAACACAAACATGTCGCCTGACTATAGTAGTAAAGAGGACAAACACAAACATGTCGCCTGACTATAGTAGTAAAGAGAACAAACACAAACATGTCGTCAGACTATAGTAGTAAAGAGAACAAACACAAACATGTCGCCTGACTATAGTAGTAAAGCGGACAAACACAAACATGTCGCCTGACTATAGTAGTAAAGAGAACAAACACAAACATATCGTCTGACTATAGTAGTAAAGAGGACAAACACAAACATATCGTCTGACTATAGTAGTAAAGAGAACAAACACAAACATGTCGCCTGACTATAGTAGTAAAGAGAACAAACACAAACATGTCGTCTGACTATAGTAGTAAAGAGAACAAACACAAACATGTCGTCTGACTATAGTAGTAAAGAGGACAAAAACAAACATGTCGCCTGACTATAGTAGTAAAGAGAACAAACACAAACATGTCGCCTGACCATAGTATTAAAGAGAACAAACACAAACATGTCGTCAGACTATAGTAGTAAAGAGGACAAACACAAACATGTCGCCTGACTATAGTAGTAAAGAGGACAAACACAAACATGTCGCCTGACTATAGTAGTAAAGAGAACAAACACAAACATGTCGCCTGACTATAGTAGTAAAGAGGACAAACACAAACATGTCGTCTGACTATAGTAGTAAAGAGGACAAACACAAACATGTCGCCTGACTATAGTAGTAAAGAGAACAAACACAAACATGTCGCCTGACAATAGTAGTAAAGAGAACAAACACAAACATGTCGCCTGACTATAGTAGTAAAGAGAACAAACACAAACATGTCGTCAGACCATAGTAGTAAAGAGGACAAACACAAACATGTCGCATGACTATAGTAGTAAAGAGAACAAACACAAACATATCGCCTGACTATAGTAGTAAAGAGGACAAACACAAACATATCGCCTGACTATGGTAGTAAAGAGGATAAACACAAACATGTCGCCTGACTATAGTAGTAAAGAGAACAAACACAAACATGTCGCCTGACTATAGTAGTAAAGAGGACAAACACAAACATGTCGCCTGACTATAGTAGTAAAGAGGACAAACACAAACATGTCGCCTGACTATAGTAGTAAAGAGGACAAACACAAACATGTCGCCTGACTATAGTAGTAAAGACGACAAACACAAACATGTCGTCAGACTATAGTAGTAAAGAGGACAAACACAAACATGTCGTCTGACTATAGTAGTAAAGAGGACAAACACAAACATGTCGCCTGACTATAGTAGTAAAGAGAACAAACACAAACATGTCGCCTGACTATGGTAGAAAAGAGAACAAACACAAACATGTCGCCTGACTATAGTAGTAAAGAGGACAAACACAAATATTTCGCCTGGCTATAGTAGTAAAGAGAACAAACACAAACATATCGTCTGACTATAGTAGTAAAGAGGACAAACACAAACATGTCGCCTGACTATAGTAGTAAAGAGAACAAACACAAACATGTCGTCTGACTATAGTAGTAAAGAGAACAAACACAAACATGTCGCTTGACTATAGTAGTAAAGAGGACAAACACAAACATGTCGCCTGACTATAGTAGTAAAGAGGACAAACACAAACATGTCGCCTGACTATAGTAGTAAAGAGGACAAACACAAACATGTCGCCTGACTATAGTAGTAAAGAGAACAAACGCAAACATGTCGCCTGACTATAGTAGTAAAGAGGACAAACACAAACATGTCGTCTGACTATAGTAGTAAAGAGGACAAACACAAACATATCGTCTGACTATAGTAGTAAAGAGAACAAACACAAACATGTCGCCTGACTATAGTAGTAAAGAGAACAAACACAAACATGTCGTCTGACTATAGTAGTAAAGAGAACAAACACAAACATGTCGCCTGACTATAGTAGTAAAGAGGACAAAAACAAACATGTCGCCTGACTATAGTAGTAAAGAGAACAAACACAAACATGTCGCCTGACTATAGTAGTAAAGAGAACAAACACAAACATGTCGTCAGACTATAGTAGTAAAGAGGACAAACACAAACATGTCGCCTGACTATAGTAGTAAAGAGGACAAACACAAACATGTCGCCTGACTATAGTAGTAAAGAGAACAAACATGTCGCCTGCCTATAGTAGTAAAGAGGACAAACACAAACATGTCGTCTGACTATAGTAGTAAAGAGGACAAACACAAACATGTCGCCTGACTATAGTAGTAAAGAGAACAAACACAAACATGTCGCCTGACTATAGTAGTAAAGAGAACAAACACAAACATGTCGCCTGACTATAGTAGTAAAGAGAACAAACACAAACATGTCGTCAGACTATAGCAGTAAAGAGGACAAACACAAACATGTCGCATGACTATAGTAGTAAAGAGAACAAACACAAACATATCGCCTGACTATAGTAGTAAAGAGGACAAACACAAACATATCGCCTGACTATGGTAGTAAAGAGGATAAACACAAACATGTCGCCTGACTATAGTAGTAAAGAGAACAAACACAAACATGTCGCCTGACTATAGTAGTAAAGAGGACAAAAACAAACATGTCGCCTGACTATAGTAGTAAAGAGAACAAACACAAACATGTCGCCTGACTATAGTAGTAAAGAGAACAAACACAAACATGTCGTCAGACTATAGTAGTAAAGAGGACAAACACAAACATGTCGCCTGACTATAGTAGTAAAGAGGACAAACACAAACATGTCGCCTGACTATAGTAGTAAAGAGAACAAACACAAACATGTCGTCAGACTATAGTAGTAAAGAGAACAAACACAAACATGTCGCCTGACTATAGTAGTAAAGCGGACAAACACAAACATGTCGCCTGACTATAGTAGTAAAGAGAACAAACACAAACATATCGTCTGACTATAGTAGTAAAGAGAACAAACACAAACATGTCGCCTGACTATAGTATTAAAGAGAACAAACACAAACATGTCGTCAGACTATAGTAGTAAAGAGGACAAACACAAACATGTCGCCTGACTATAGTAGTAAAGAGGACAAACACAAACATGTCGCCTGACTATAGTAGTAAAGAGGACAAACACAAACATATCGTTTGACTATGGTAGTAAAGAGGACAAACACAAACATATCGTCTGACTATAGTATTAAAGAAGACAAACACAAACATGTCGTCTGACTATAGTAGTAAAGAGGACAAACACAAACATATCGTCTGACTATAGTAGTAAAGAGGACAAACACAAACATGTCGTCTGACTATGGTAGTAAAGAGGACAAACACAAACATGTCGCCTGACTATAGTAGTAAAGAGGACAAACACAAACATGTCGCCTGACTATAGTAGTAAAGAGGACAAACACAAACATGTCGCCAGACTATAGTAGTAAAGAGGACAAACACAAACATGTCGCCTGACTATAGTAGTAAAGAGGACAAACACAAACATGTCGTCTGACTATAGTAGTAAAGAGGACAAACACAAACATATCGTCTGACTATAGTAGTAAAGAGGACAAAAACAAACATGTCGCCTGACTATAGTAGTAAAGAGAACAAACACAAACATGTCGCCTGACTATAGTATTAAAGAGAACAAACACAAACATGTCGTCAGACTATAGTAGTAAAGAGGACAAACACAAACATGTCGCCTGACTATAGTAGTAAAGAGGACAAACACAAACATGTCGCCTGACTATAGTAGTAAAGAGAACAAACACAAACATGTCGCCTGACTATAGTAGTAAAGAGGACAAACACAAACATGTCGTCTGACTATAGTAGTAAAGAGGACAAACACAAACATGTCGCCTGACTATAGTAGTAAAGAGAACAAACACAAACATGTCGCCTGACAATAGTAGTAAAGAGAACAAACACAAACATGTCGCCTGACTATAGTAGTAAAGAGAACAAACACAAACATGTCGTCAGACTATAGTAGTAAAGAGGACAAACACAAACATGTCGCATGACTATAGTAGTAAAGAGAACAAACACAAACATATCGCCTGACTATAGTAGTAAAGAGGACAAACACAAACATATCGCCTGACTATGGTAGTAAAGAGGATAAACACAAACATGTCGCCTGACTATAGTAGTAAAGAGAACAAACACAAACATGTCGCCTGACTATAGTAGTAAAGAGGACAAACACAAACATGTCGCCTGACTATAGTAGTAAAGAGGACAAACACAAACATGTCGCCTGACTATAGTAGTAAAGAGGACAAACACAAACATGTCGCCTGACTATAGTAGTAAAGACGACAAACACAAACATGTCGTCAGACTATAGTAGTAAAGAGGACAAATACAAACATGTCGTCTGACTATAGTAGTAAAGAGGACAAACACAAACATGTCGCCTGACTATAGTAGTAAAGAGAACAAACACAAACATGTCGCCTGACTATGGTAGTAAAGAGAACAAACAGAAACATGTCGCCTGACTATAGTAGTAAAGAGGACAAACACAAATATGTCGCCTGGCTATAGTAGTAAAGAGAACAAACACAAACATATCGTCTGACTATAGTAGTAAAGAGGACAAACACAAACATGTCGCCTGACTATAGTAGTAAAGAGAACAAACACAAACATGTCGTCTGACTATAGTAGTAAAGAGAACAAACACAAACATGTCGCTTGACTATAGTAGTAAAGAGGACAAACACAAACATGTCGCCTGACTATAGTAGTAAAGAGGACAAACACAAACATGTCGCCTGACTATAGTAGTAAAGAGGACAAACACAAACATGTCGCCTGACTATAGTAGTAAAGAGAACAAACACAAACATGTCGCCTGACTATAGTAGTAAAGAGGACAAACACAAACATATCGTCTGACTATAGTAGTAAAGAGGACAAACACAAACATATCGTCTGACTATAGTAGTAAAGAGAACAAACACAAACATGTCGCCTGACTATAGTAGTAAAGAGAACAAACACAAACATGTCGTCTGACTATAGTAGTAAAGAGAACAAACACAAACATGTCGCCTGACTATAGTAGTAAAGAGGACAAAAACAAACATGTCGCCGCCTGACTATAGTAGTAAAGAGAACAAACACAAACATGTCGTCAGACTATAGTAGTAAAGAGGACAAACACAAACATGTCGCCTGACTATAGTAGTAAAGAGGACAAACACAAACATGTCGCCTGACTATAGTAGTAAAGAGAACAAACATGTCGCCTGCCTATGGTAGTAAAGAGGACAAACACAAACATGTCGTCTGACTATAGTAGTAAAGAGGACAAACACAAACATGTCGCCTGACTATAGTAGTAAAGAGAACAAACACAAACATGTCGCCTGACTATAGTAGTAAAGAGAACAAACACAAACATGTCGCCTGACTATAGTAGTAAAGAGAACAAACACAAACATGTCGTCAGACTATAGTAGTAAAGAGGACAAACACAAACATGTCGCATGACTATAGTAGTAAAGAGAACAAACACAAACATATCGCCTGACTATAGTAGTAAAGAGGACAAACACAAACATATCGCCTGACTATGGTAGTAAAGAGGATAAACACAAACATGTCGCCTGACTATAGTAGTAAAGAGAAAAAACACAAACATGTCGCCTGACTATAGTAGTAAAGAGGACAAAAACAAACATGTCGCCTGACTATAGTAGTAAAGAGAACAAACACAAACATGTCGCCTGACTATAGTAGTAAAGAGAACAAACACAAACATGTCGTCAGACTATAGTAGTAAAGAGGACAAACACAAACATGTCGCCTGACTATAGTAGTAAAGAGGACAAACACAAACATGTCGCCTGACTATAGTAGTAAAGAGAACAAACACAAACATATCGTCTGACTATAGTAGTAAAGAGGACAAACACAAACATATCGTCTGACTATAGTAGTAAAGAGAACAAACACAAACATGTCGCCTGACTATAGTAGTAAAGAGAACAAACACAAACATGTCGTCTGACTATAGTAGTAAAGAGAACAAACACAAACATGTCGTCTGACTATAGTAGTAAAGAGTACAAAAACAAACATGTCGCCTGACTATAGTAGTAAAGAGAACAAACACAAACATGTCGCCTGACTATAGTATTAAAGAGAACAAACACAAACATGTCGTCAGACTATAGTAGTAAAGAGGACAAACACAAACATGTCACCTGACTATAGTAGTAAAGAGAACAAACACAAACATATCGCCTGACTATAGTAGTAAAGAGGACAAACACAAACATGTCGCCTGACTATAGTAGTAAAGAGAACAAACACAAACATGTCGCCTGACTATAGTAGTAAAGAGGACAAACACAAACATGTCGTCTGACTATAGTAGTAAAGAGGACAAACACAAACATGTCGCCTGACTATAGTAGTAAAGAGAACAAACACAAGCATGTCGCCTGACAATAGTAGTAAAGAGAACAAACACAAACATGTCGCCTGACTATAGTAGTAAAGAGAACAAACACAAACATGTCGTCAGACTATAGTAGTAAAGAGGACAAACACAAACATGTCGCATGACTATAGTAGTAAAGAGAACAAACACAAACATATCGCCTGACTATAGTAGTAAAGAGGACAAACACAAACATATCGCCTGACTATGGTAGTAAAGAGGATAAACACAAACATGTCGCCTGACTATAGTAGTAAAGAGAACAAACACAAACATGTCGCCTGACTATAGTAGTAAAGAGGACAAACACAAACATGTCGCCTGACTATAGTAGTAAAGAGGACAAACACAAACATGTCGCCTGACTATAGTAGTAAAGAGGACAAACACAAACATGTCGCCTGACTATAGTAGTAAAGACGACAAACACAAACATGTCGTTAGACTATAGTAGTAAAGAGGACAAACACAAACATGTCGTCTGACTATAGTAGTAAAGAGGACAAACACAAACATGTCGCCTGACTATAGTAGTAAAGAGAACAAACACAAACATGTCGCCTGACTATGGTAGTAAAGAGAACAAACACAAACATGTCGCCTGACTATAGTAGTAAAGAGGACAAACACAAATATTTCGCCTGGCTATAGTAGTAAAGAGAACAAACACAAACATATCGTCTGACTATAGTAGTAAAGAGGACAAACACAAACATGTCGCCTGACTATAGTAGTAAAGAGAACAAACACAAACATGTCGTCTGACTATAGTAGTAAAGAGAACAAACACAAACATGTCGCTTGACTATAGTAGTAAAGAGGACAAACACAAACATTTCGCCTGACTATAGTAGTAAAGAGGACAAACACAAACATGTCGCCTGACTATAGTAGTAAAGAGGACAAACACAAACATGTCGCCTGACTATAGTAGTAAAGGGAACAAACACAAACATGTCGCCTGACTATAGTAGTAAAGAGGACAAACACAAACATGTCGTCTGACTATAGTAGTAAAGAGGACAAACACAAACATATCGTCTGACTATAGTAGTAAAGAGAACAAACATAAACATGTCGCCTGACTATAGTAGTAAAGAGAACAAACACAAACATGTCGTCTGAATATAGTAGTAAAGAGAACAAACACAAACATGTCGCCTGACTATAGTAGTAAAGAGGACAAAAACAAACATGTCGCCTGACTATAGTAGTAAAGAGAACAAACACAAACATGTCGCCTGACTATAGTAGTAAAGAGAACAAACACAAACATGTCGTCAGACTATAGTAGTAAAGAGGACAAACACAAACATATCGCCTGACTATAGTAGTAAAGAGGACAAACACAAACATGTCGCCTGACTATAGTAGTAAAGAGAACAAACATGTCGCCTGCCTATAGTAGGAAAGAGGACAAACACAAACATGTCGTCTGACTATAGTAGTAAAGAGGACAAACACAAACATGTCGCCTGACTATAGTAGTAAAGAGAACAAACACAAACATGTCGCCTGACTATAGTAGTAAAGAGAACAAACACAAACATGTCGCCTGACTATAGTAGTAAAGAGAACAAACACAAACATGTCGTCAGACTATAGTAGTAAAGAGGACAAACACAAACATGTCGCATGACTATAGTAGTAAAGAGAACAAACACAAACATATCGCCTGACTATAGTAGTAAAGAGGACAAACACAAACATATCGCCTGACTATGGTAGTAAAGAGGATAACACAAACATGTCGCCTGACTATAGTAGTAAAGAGAACAAACACAAACATGTCGCCTGACTATAGTAGTAAAGAGGACAAAAACAAACATGTCGCCTGACTATAGTAGTAAAGAGAACAAACACAAACATGTCGCCTGACTATAGTAGTAAAGAGAACAAACACAAACATGTCGTCAGACTATAGTAGTAAAGAGGAAAACACAAACATGTCGCCTGACTATAGTAGTAAAGAGGACAAACACAAACATGTCGCCTGACTATAGTAGTAAAGAGAACAAACACAAACATGTCGTCAGACTATAGTAGTAAAGAGAACAAACACAAACATGTCGCCTGACTATAGTAGTAAAGCGGACAAACACAAACATGTCGCCTGACTATAGTAGTAAAGAGAACAAACACAAACATATCGTCTGACTATAGTAGTAAAGAGAACAAACACAAACATGTCGCCTGACTATAGTATTAAAGAGAACAAACACAAGCATGTCGTCAGACTATAGTAGTAAAGAGGACAAACACAAACATGTCGCCTGACTATAGTAGTAAAGAGGACAAACACAAACATGTCGCCTGACTATAGTAGTAAAGAGGACAAACACAAACATATCGTTTGACTATGGTAGTAAAGAGGACAAACACAAACATATCGTCTGACTATAGTATTAAAGAAGACAAACACAAACATGTCGTCTGACTATAGTAGTAAAGAGGACAAACACAAACATATCGTCTGACTATAGTAGTAAAGAGGTCAAACACAAACATGTCGTCTGACTATGGTAGTAAAGAGGACAAACACAAACATGTCGCCTGACTATAGTAGTAAAGAGGACAAACACAAACATGTCGCCTGACTATAGTAGTAAAGAGGACAAACACAAACATGTCGCCTGACTATAGTAGTAAAGAGGACAAACACAAACATGTCGCCTGACTATAGTAGTAAAGAGGACAAACACAAACATGTCGTCTGACTATAGTAGTAAAGAGGACAAACACAAACATATCGTCTGACTATAGTAGTAAAGAGAACAAACACAAACATGTCACCTGACTATAGTAGTAAAGAGGACACACACAAACATATCGCCTGACTATAGTAGTAAAGAGGACAAACACAAACATGTCGCCTGACTATAGTAGTAAAGAGGACAAACACAAACATATCGTCTGACTATAGTAGTAAAGAGGACAAACACAAACATGTCGCCTGACTATAGTAGTAAAGAGAACAAACACAAACATGTCGTCTGACTATAGTAGTAAAGAGAACAAACACAAACATGTCGCCTGACTATAGTAGTAAAGAGGACAAACACAAACATGTCGCCTGACTATAGTAGTAAAGAGGACAAACACAAAAATGTCGCCTGACTATAGTAGTAAAGAGGACAAACACAAACATGTCGCCTGACTATAGTAGTAAAGAGAACAAACACAAACATGTCGCCTGACTATAGTAGTAAAGAGGACAAACACAAACATGTCGTCTGACTATAGTAGTAAAGAGGACAAACACAAACATATCGTCTGACTATAGTAGTAAAGAGAACAAACACAAACATGTCGCCTGACTATAGTAGTAAAGAGAACAAACACAAACATGTCGTCTGACTATAGTAGTAAAGAGAACAAACACAAACATGTCGTCTGACTATAGTAGTAAAGAGGACAAAAACAAACATGTCGCCTGACTATAGTAGTAAAGAGAACAAACACAAACATATCGCCTGACTATAGTAGTAAAGAGGACAAAAACAAACATGTCGCCTGACTATAGTAGTAAAGAGAACAAACACAAACATGTCGCCTGACTATAGTATTAAAGAGAACAAACACAAACATGTCGTCAGACTATAGTAGTAAAGAGGACAAACACAAACATGTCGCCTGACTATAGTAGTAAAGAGAACAAACACAAACATATCGCCTGACTATAGTAGTAAAGAGGACAAACACAAACATGTCGCCTGACTATAGTAGTAAAGAGAACAAACACAAACATGTCGCCTGACTATAGTAGTAAAGAGGACAAACACAAACATGTCGTCTGACTATAGTAGTAAAGAGGACAAACACAAACATGTCGCCTGACTATAGTAGTAAAGAGAACAAACACAAGCATGTCGCCTGACAATAGTAGTAAAGAGAACAAACACAAACATGTCGCCTGACTATAGTAGTAAAGAGAACAAACACAAACATGTCGTCAGACTATAGTAGTAAAGAGGACAAACACAAACATGTCGCATGACTATAGTAGTAAAGAGAACAAACACAAACATATCGCCTGACTATAGTAGTAAAGAGGACAAACACAAACATATCGCCTGACTATGGTAGTAAAGAGGATAAACACAAACATGTCGCCTGACTATAGTAGTAAAGAGAACAAACACAAACATGTCGCCTGACTATAGTAGTAAAGAGGACAAACACAAACATGTCGCCTGACTATAGTAGTAAAGAGGACAAACACAAACATGTCGCCTGACTATAGTAGTAAAGAGGACAAACACAAACATGTCGCCTGACTATAGTAGTAAAGACGACAAACACAAACATGTCGTCAGACTATAGTAGTAAAGAGGACAAACACAAACATGTCGTCTGACTATAGTAGTAAAGAGGACAAACACAAACATGTCGCCTGACTATAGTAGTAAAGAGAACAAACACAAACATGTCGCCTGACTATGGTAGTAAAGAGAACAAACACAAACATGTCGCCTGACTATAGTAGTAAAGAGGACAAACACAAATATTTCGCCTGGCTATAGTAGTAAAGAGAACAAACACAAACATATCGTCTGACTATAGTAGTAAAGAGGACAAACACAAACATGTCGCCTGACTATAGTAGTAAAGAGAACAAACACAAACATGTCGTCTGACTATAGTAGTAAAGAGAACAAACACAAACATGTCGCTTGACTATAGTAGTAAAGAGGACAAACACAAACATGTCGCCTGACTATAGTAGTAAAGAGGACAAACACAAACATGTCGCCTGACTATAGTAGTAAAGAGGACAAACACAAACATGTCGCCTGACTATAGTAGTAAAGGGAACAAACACAAACATGTCGCCTGACTATAGTAGTAAAGAGGACAAACACAAACATGTCGTCTGACTATAGTAGTAAAGAGGACAAACACAAACATATCGTCTGACTATAGTAGTAAAGAGAACAAACACAAACATGTCGCCTGACTATAGTAGTAAAGAGAACAAACACAAACATGTCGTCTGACTATAGTAGTAAAGAGAACAAACACAAACATGTCGCCTGACTATAGTAGTAAAGAGGACAAAAACAAACATGTCGCCTGACTATAGTAGTAAAGAGAACAAACACAAACATGTCGCCTGACTATAGTAGTAAAGAGAACAAACACAAACATGTCGTCAGACTATAGTAGTAAAGAGGACAAACACAAACATATCGCCTGACTATAGTAGTAAAGAGGACAAACACAAACATGTCGCCTGACTATAGTAGTAAAGAGAACAAACATGTCGCCTGCCTATAGTAGGAAAGAGGACAAACACAAACATGTCGTCTGACTATAGTAGTAAAGAGGACAAACACAAACATGTCGCCTGACTATAGTAGTAAAGAGAACAAACACAAACATGTCGCCTGACTATAGTAGTAAAGAGAACAAACACAAACATGTCGCCTGACTATAGTAGTAAAGAGAACAAACACAAACATGTCGTCAGACTATAGTAGTAAAGAGGACAAACACAAACATGTCGCATGACTATAGTAGTAAAGAGAACAAACACAAACATATCGCCTGACTATAGTAGTAAAGAGGACAAACACAAACATATCGCCTGACTATGGTAGTAAAGAGGATAAACACAAACATGTCGCCTGACTATAGTAGTAAAGAGAACAAACACAAACATGTCGCCTGACTATAGTAGTAAAGAGGACAAACACAAACATGTCGCCTGACTATAGTAGTAAAGAGAACAAACACAAACATGTCGCCTGACTATAGTAGTAAAGAGAACAAACACAAACATATCGTCAGACTATAGTAGTAAAGAGGAAAACACAAACATGTCGCCTGACTATAGTAGTAAAGAGGACAAACACAAACATGTCGCCTGACTATAGTAGTAAAGAGAACAAACACAAACATGTCGTCAGACTATAGTAGTAAAGAGAACAAACACAAACATGTCGCCTGACTATAGTAGTAAAGCGGACAAACACAAACATGTCGCCTGACTATAGTAGTAAAGAGAACAAACACAAACATATCGTCTGACTATAGTAGTAAAGAGAACAAACACAAACATGTCGCCTGACTATAGTATTAAAGAGAACAAACACAAGCATGTCGTCAGACTATAGTAGTAAAGAGGACAAACACAAACATGTCGCCTGACTATAGTAGTAAAGAGGACAAACACAAACATGTCGCCTGACTATAGTAGTAAAGAGGACAAACACAAACATATCGTTTGACTATGGTAGTAAAAAGGACAAACACAAACATATCGTCTGACTATAGTATTAAAGAAGACAAACACAAACATGTCGTCTGACTATAGTAGTAAAGAGGACAAACACAAACATATCGTCTGACTATAGTAGTAAAGAGGACAAACACAAACATGTCGTCTGACTATGGTAGTAAAGAGGACAAACACAAACATGTCGCCTGACTATAGTAGTAAAGAGGACAAACACAAACATGTCGCCTGACTATAGTAGTAAAGAGGACAAACACAAACATGTCGCCTGACTATAGTAGTAAAGAGGACAAACACAAACATGTCGCCTGACTATAGTAGTAAAGAGGACAAACACAAACATGTCGTCTGACTATAGTAGTAAAGAGGACAAACACAAACATATCGTCTGACTATAGTAGTAAAGAGAACAAACACAAACATGTCACCTGACTATAGTAGTAAAGAGGACACACACAAACATATCGCCTGACTATAGTAGTAAAGAGGACAAACACAAACATGTCGCCTGACTATAGTAGTAAAGAGGACAAACACAAACATATCGTCTGACTATAGTAGTAAAGAGGACAAACACAAACATGTCGCCTGACTATAGTAGTAAAGAGAACAAACACAAACATGTCGTCTGACTATAGTAGTAAAGAGAACAAACACAAACATGTCGCCTGACTATAGTAGTAAAGAGGACAAACACAAACATGTCGCCTGACTATAGTAGTAAAGAGGACAAACACAAAAATGTCGCCTGACTATGGTAGTAAAGAGGACAAACACAAACATGTCGCCTGACTATAGTAGTAAAGAGAACAAACACAAACATGTCGCCTGACTATAGTAGTAAAGAGGACAAACACAAACATGTCGTCTGACTATAGTAGTAAAGAGGACAAACACAAACATATCGTTTGACTATAGTAGTAAAGAGAACAAACACAAACATGTCGCCTGACTATAGTAGTAAAGAGAACAAACACAAACATGTCGTCTGACTATAGTAGTAAAGAGAACAAACACAAACATGTCGTCTGACTATAGTAGTAAAGAGGACAAAAACAAACATGTCGCCTGACTATAGTAGTAAAGAGAACAAACACAAACATATCGCCTGACTATAGTAGTAAAGAGGACAAACACAAACATATCGCCTGACTATGGTAGTAAAGAGGATAAACACAAACATGTCGCCTGACTATAGTAGTAAAGAGAACAAACACAAACATGTCGCCTGACTATAGTAGTAAAGAGGACAAACACAAACATGTCGCCTGACTATAGTAGTAAAGAGGACAAACACAAACATGTCGCCTGACTATAGTAGTAAAGAGGACAAACACAAACATGTCGCCTGGCTATAGTAGTAAAGAGAACAAACACAAACATATCGTCTGACTATAGTAGTAAAGAGGACAAACACAAACATGTCGTCAGATTATAGTAGTAAAGAGAACAAACACAAACATGTCGCCTGACTATAGTAGTAAAGAGAACAAACACAAACATGTCGCCTGACTATAGTAGTAAAGAGAACAAACACAAACATGTCGTCAGACTATAGTAGTAAAGAGAAAAAACACAAACATGTCGCCTGACTATAGTAGTAAAGAGGACAAACACAAACATGTCGCCTGACTATAGTAGTAAAGAGAACAAACACAAACATGTCGCCTGACTATAGTAGTAAAGAGGACAAACACAAACATGTCGCCTGACTATAGTAGTAAAGAGGACAAAAACAAACATGTCGCCTGACTATTGTAGTAAAGAGAACAAACACAAACATGTCGTCTGACTATAGTATTAAAGAGAACAAACACAAACATGTCGTCAGACTATAGTAGTAAAGAGGACAAACACAAACATGTCGCCTGACTATAGTAGTAAAGAGGACAAACACAAACATGTCGCCTGACTATAGTAGTAAAGAGAACAAACACAAACATGTCGCCTGCCTATAGTAGTAAAGAGGACAAACACAAACATGTCGTCTGACTATAGTAGTAAAGAGGACAAACACAAACATGTCGCCTGACTATAGTAGTAAAGAGAACAAACACAAACATGTCGCCTGACTATAGTAGTAAAGAGAACAAACACAAACATGTCGCCTGACTATAATAGTAAAGAGAACAAACACAAACATGTCGTCAGACTATAGTAGTAAAGAGGACAAACACAAACATGTCGCATGACTATAGTAGTAAAGAGAACAAACACAAACATATCGCCTGACTATAGTAGTAAAGAGGACAAACACAAACATATCGCCTGACTATGGTAGTAAAGAGGATAAACACAAACATGTCGCCTGACTATAGTAGTAAAGAGAACAAACACAAACATGTCGTCAGACTATAGTAGTAAAGAGAACAAACACAAACATGTCGCCTGACTATAGTAGTAAAGCGGACAAACACAAACATGTCGCCTGACTATAGTAGTAAAGAGAACAAACACAAACATATCGTCTGACTATAGTAGTAAAGAGGACAAACACAAACATGTCGTCAGATTATAGCAGTAAAGAGAACAAACACAAACATGTCGCCTGACTATAGTAGTAAAGAGAACAAACACAAACATGTCGCCTGACTATAGTATTAAAGAGAACAAACACAAACATGTCGTCAGACTATAGTAGTAAAGAGGACAAACACAAACATGTCGCCTGACTATAGTAGTAAAGAGGACAACCACAAACATGTCGCCTGACTATAGTAGTAAAGAGGACAAACACAAACATATCGTTTGACTATGGTAGTAAAGAGGACAAACACAAACATATCGTCTGACTATAGTATTAAAGAAGACAAACACAAACATGTCGTCTGACTATAGTAGTAAAGAGGACAAACACAAACATATCGTCTGACTATAGTAGTAAAGAGGACAAACACAAACATGTCGTCTGACTATGGTAGTAAAGAGGACAAACACAAACATGTCGCCTGACTATAGTAGTAAAGAGGACAAACACAAACATGTCGCCTGACGATAGTAGTAAAGAGGACAAACACAAACATGTCGCCTGACTATAGTAGTAAAGAGGACAAACACAAACATGTCGCCTGACTATAGTAGTAAAGAGGACAAACACAAACATATCGTCTGACTATAGTAGTAAAGAGGACAAACACAAACATGTCGCCTGACTATAGTAGTAAAGAGAACAAACACAAACATGTCGTCTGACTATAGTAGTAAAGAGAACAAACACAAACATGTCGCCTGACTATAGTAGTAAAGAGGACAAACACAAACATGTCGCCTGACTATAGTAGTAAAGAGGACAAACACAAAAATGTCGCCTGACTATAGTAGTAAAGAGGACAAACACAAACATGTCGCCTGACTATAGTAGTAAAGAGAACAAACACAAACATGTCGCCTGACTATAGTAGTAAAGAGGACAAACACAAACATGTCGTCTGACTATAGTAGTAAAGAGGACAAACACAAACATATCGTCTGACTATAGTAGTAAAGAGAACAAACACAAACATGTCGCCTGACTATAGTAGTAAAGAGAACAAACACAAACATGTCGTCTGACTATAGTAGTAAAGAGAACAAACACAAACATGTCGTCTGACTATAGTAGTAAAGAGGACAAAAACAAACATGTCGCCTGACTATAGTAGTAAAGAGAACAAACACAAACATGTCGCCTGACTATAGTATTAAAGAGAACAAACACAAACATGTCGTCAGACTATATTAGTAAAGAGGACAAACACAAACATGTCGCCTGACTATAGTAGTAAAGAGGACAAACACAAACATGTCGCCTGACTATAGTAGTAAAGAGAACAAACACAAACATGTCGCCTGACTATAGTAGTAAAGAGGACAAACACAAACATGTCGTCTGACTATAGTAGTAAAGAGGACAAACACAAACATGTCGCCTGACTATAGTAGTAAAGAGAACAAACACAAACATGTCGCCTGACAATAGTAGTAAAGAGAACAAACACAAACATGTCGCCTGACTATAGTAGTAAAGAGAACAAACACAAACATGTCGTCAGACTATAGTAGTAAAGAGGACAAACACAAACATGTCGCATGACTATAGTAGTAAAGAGAACAAACACAAACATATCGCCTGACTATAGTAGTAAAGAGGACAAACACAAACATGTCGCCTGACTATAGTAGTAAAGAGGACAAACACAAAAATGTCGCCTGACTATATTAGTAAAGAGGACAAACACAAACATGTCGCCTGACTATAGTAGTAAAGAGAACAAACACAAACATGTCGCCTGACTATAGTAGTAAAGAGGACAAACACAAACATGTCGTCTGACTATAGTAGTAAAGAGGACAAACACAAACATATCGTCTGACTATAGTAGTAAAGAGAACAAACACAAACATGTCGCCTGACTATAGTAGTAAAGAGAACAAACACAAACATGTCGTCTGACTATAGTAGTAAAGAGAACAAACACAAACATGTCGTCTGACTATAGTAGTAAAGAGGACAAAAACAAACATGTCGCCTGACTATAGTAGTAAAGAGAACAAACACAAACATGTCGCCTGACTATAGTATTAAAGAGAACAAACACAAACATGTCGTCAGACTATAGTAGTAAAGAGGACAAACACAAACATGTCGCCTGACTATAGTAGTAAAGAGGACAAACACAAACATGTCGCCTGACTATAGTAGTAAAGAGAACAAACACAAACATGTCGCCTGACTATAGTAGTAAAGAGGACAAACACAAACATGTCGTCTGACTATAGTAGTAAAGAGGACAAACACAAACATGTCGCCTGACTATAGTAGTAAAGAGAACAAACACAAACATGTCGCCTGACAATAGTAGTAAAGAGAACAAACACAAACATGTCGCCTGACTATAGTAGTAAAGAGAACAAACACAAACATGTCGTCAGACTATAGTAGTAAAGAGGACAAACACAAACATGTCGCATGACTATAGTAGTAAAGAGAACAAACACAAACATATCGCCTGACTATAGTAGTAAAGAGGACAAACACAAACATATCGCCTGACTATGGTAGTAAAGAGGATAAACACAAACATGTCGCCTGACTATAGTAGTAAAGAGAACAAACACAAACATGTCGCCTGACTATAGTAGTAAAGAGGACAAACACAAACATGTCGCCTGACTATAGTAGTAAAGAGGACAAACACAAACATGTCGCCTGACTATAGTAGTAAAGAGGACAAACACAAACATGTCGTCTGACTATAGTAGTAAAGAGGACAAACACAAACATGTCGCCTGACTATAGTAGTAAAGAGAACAAACACAAACATGTCGTCTGACTATAGTAGTAAAGAGAACAAACACAAACATGTCGCCTGACTATAGTAGTAAAGAGGACAAACACAAACATGTCGCCTGACTATAGTAGTAAAGAGGACAAACACAAAAATGTCGCCTGACTATAGTAGTAAAGAGGACAAACACAAACATGTCGCCTGACTATAGTAGTAAAGAGAACAAACACAAACAAGTCGCCTGACTATAGTAGTAAAGAGGACAAACACAAAAATGTCATCTGACTATAGTAGTAAAGAGGACAAACACAAACATATCGTCTGACTATAGTAGTAAAGAGAACAAGCACAAACATGTCGCCTGACTATAGTAGTAAAGAGAACAAACACAAACATGTCGTCTGACTATAGTAGTAAAGAGAACAAACACAAACATGTCGTCTGACTATAGTAGTAAAGAGGACAAAAACAAATATGTCGCCTGACTATAGTAGTAAAGAGAACAAACACAAACATGTCGCCTGACTATAGTATTAAAGAGAACAAACACAAACATGTCGTCAGACTATAGTAGTAAAGAGGACAAACACAAACATGTCGCCTGACAATAGTAGTAAAGAGAACAAACACAAACATGTGGCCTGACTATAGTAGTAAAGAGAACAAACACAAACATGTCGTCAGACTATAGTAGTAAAGAGGACAAACACAAACATGTCGCATGACTATAGTAGTAAAGAGAACAAACACAAACATATCGCCTGACTATAGTAGTAAAGAGGACAAACACAAACATATCGCCTGACTATGGTAGTAAAGAGGATAAACACAAACATGTCGCCTGACTATAGTAGTAAAGAGAACAAACACAAACATGTCGCCTGACTATAGTAGTAAAGAGGACAAACACAAACATGTCGCCTGACTATAGTAGTAAAGAGGACAAACACAAACATGTCGCCTGACTATAGTAGTAAAGAGGACAAACACAAACATGTCGCCTGACTATAGTAGTAAAGACGACAAACACAAACATGTCGTCAGACTATAGTAGTAAAGAGGACAAACACAAACATGTCGTCTGACTATAGTAGTAAAGAGGACAAACACAAACATGTCGCCTGACTATAGTAGTAAAGAGAACAAGCACAAACATGTCGCCTGACTATGGTAGTAAAGAGAACAAACACAAACATGTCGCCTGACTATAGTAGTAAAGAGGACAAACACAAATATGTCGCCTGGCTATAGTAGTAAAGAGAACAAACACAAACATATCGTCTGACTATAGTAGTAAAGAGGACAAACACAAACATGTCGCCTGACTATAGTAGTAAAGAGAACAAACACAAACATGTCGTCTGACTATAGTAGTAAAGAGAACAAACACAAACATGTCGCTTGACTATAGTAGTAAAGAGGACAAACACAAACATGTCGCCTGACTATAGTAGTAAAGAGGACAAACACAAACATGTCGCCTGACTATAGTAGTAAAGAGGACAAACACAAACATGTCGCCTGACTATAGTAGTAAAGAGAACAAACACAAACATGTCGCCTGACTATAGTAGTAAAGAGGACAAACACAAACATGTCGTCTGACTATAGTAGTAAAGAGGACAAACACAAACATATCGTCTGACTATAGTAGTAAAGAGAACAAACACAAACATGTCGCCTGACTATAGTAGTAAAGAGAACAAACACAAACATGTCGTCTGACTATAGTAGTAAAGAGAACAAACACAAACATGTCGCCTGACTATAGTAGTAAAGAGGACAAAAACAAACATGTCGCCTGACTATAGTAGTAAAGAGAACAAACACAAACATGTCGCCTGACTATAGTAGTAAAGAGAACAAACACAAACATGTCGTCAGACTATAGTAGTAAAGAGGACAAACACAAACATGTCGCCTGACTATAGTAGTAAAGAGGACAAACACAAACATGTCGCCTGACTATAGTAGTAAAGAGAACAAACATGTCGCCTGCCTATAGTAGTAAAGAGGACAAACACAAACATGTCGTCTGACTATAGTAGTAAAGAGGACAAACACAAACATGTCGCCTGACTATAGTAGTAAAGAGAACAAACACAAACATGTCGCCTGACTATAGTAGTAAAGAGAACAAACACAAACATGTCGCCTGACTATAGTAGTAAAGAGAACAAACACAAACATGTCGCCTGACTATAGTAGTAAAGAGGACAAACACAAACATGTCGCCTGACTATAGTAGTAAAGAGGACAAACACAAACATGTCGCCTGACTATAGTAGTAAAGAGGACAAACACAAACATGTCGCCTGACTATAGTAGTAAAGACGACAAACACAAACATGTCGTCAGACTATAGTAGTAAAGAGGACAAACACAAACATGTCGTCTGACTATAGTAGTAAAGAGGACAAACACAAACATGTCGCCTGACTATAGTAGTAAAGAGAACAAGCACAAACATGTCGCCTGACTATGGTAGTAAAGAGAACAAACACAAACATGTCGCCTGACTATAGTAGTAAAGAGGACAAACACAAATATGTCGCCTGGCTATAGTAGTAAAGAGAACAAACACAAACATATCGTCTGACTATAGTAGTAAAGAGGACAAACACAAACATGTCGCCTGACTATAGTAGTAAAGAGAACAAACACAAACATGTCGTCTGACTATAGTAGTAAAGAGAACAAACACAAACATGTCGCTTGACTATAGTAGTAAAGAGGACAAACACAAACATGTCGCCTGACTATAGTAGTAAAGAGGACAAACACAAACATGTCGCCTGACTATAGTAGTAAAGAGGACAAACACAAACATGTCGCCTGACTATAGTAGTAAAGAGAACAAACACAAACATGTCGCCTGACTATAGTAGTAAAGAGGACAAACACAAACATGTCGTCTGACTATAGTAGTAAAGAGGACAAACACAAACATATCGTCTGACTATAGTAGTAAAGAGAACAAACACAAACATGTCGCCTGACTATAGTAGTAAAGAGAACAAACACAAACATGTCGTCTGACTATAGTAGTAAAGAGAACAAACACAAACATGTCGCCTGACTATAGTAGTAAAGAGGACAAAAACAAACATGTCGCCTGACTATAGTAGTAAAGAGAACAAACACAAACATGTCGCCTGACTATAGTAGTAAAGAGAACAAACACAAACATGTCGTCAGACTATAGTAGTAAAGAGGACAAACACAAACATGTCGCCTGACTATAGTAGTAAAGAGGACAAACACAAACATGTCGCCTGACTATAGTAGTAAAGAGAACAAACATGTCGCCTGCCTATAGTAGTAAAGAGGACAAACACAAACATGTCGTCTGACTATAGTAGTAAAGAGGACAAACACAAACATGTCGCCTGACTATAGTAGTAAAGAGAACAAACACAAACATGTCGCCTGACTATAGTAGTAAAGAGAACAAACACAAACATGTCGCCTGACTATAGTAGTAAAGAGAACAAACACAAACATGTCGTCAGACTATAGTAGTAAAGAGGACAAACACAAACATGTCGCATGACTATAGTAGTAAAGAGAACAAACACAAACATATCGCCTGACTATAGTAGTAAAGAGGACAAACACAAACATATCGCCTGACTATCGTAGTAAAGAGGATAAACACAAACATGTCGCCTGACTATAGTAGTAAAGAGGACAAACACAAACATGTCGCCTGACTATAGTAGTAAAGAGGACAAACACAAAC
This sequence comes from Bathymodiolus septemdierum, assembly GCA_963383655.1. Taxonomy (NCBI): domain Eukaryota; kingdom Metazoa; phylum Mollusca; class Bivalvia; order Mytilida; family Modiolidae; genus Bathymodiolus; species Bathymodiolus septemdierum. Next base: position 16,445,950 of record OY726524.1, on the reverse strand, counting down.
ATGTCGCCTGACTATAGTAGTAAAGAGGACAAACACAAACATGTCGTCTGACTATAGTAGTAAAGAGGACAAACACAAACATATCGTCTGACTATAGTAGTAAAGAGGACAAACACAAACATGTCGTCTGACTATAGTAGTAAAGAGGACAAACACAAACATGTCGCCTGACTATAGTAGTAAAGAGAACAAGCACAAACATGTCGCCTGACTATGGTAGTAAAGAGAACAAACACAAACATGTCGCCTGACTATAGTAGTAAAGAGGACAAACACAAATATGTCGCCTGGCTATAGTAGTAAAGAGAACAAACACAAACATATCGTCTGACTATAGTAGTAAAGAGGACAAACACAAACATGTCGCCTGACTATAGTAGTAAAGAGAACAAACACAAACATGTCGTCTGACTATAGTAGTAAAGAGAACAAACACAAACATGTCGCTTGACTATAGTAGTAAAGAGGACAAACACAAACATGTCGCCTGACTATAGTAGTAAAGAGGACAAACACAAACATGTCGCCTGACTATAGTAGTAAAGAGGACAAACACAAACATGTCGCCTGACTATAGTAGTAAAGAGAACAAACACAAACATGTCGCCTGACTATAGTAGTAAAGAGGACAAACACAAACATGTCGTCTGACTATAGTAGTAAAGAGGACAAACACAAACATATCGTCTGACTATAGTAGTAAAGAGAACAAACACAAACATGTCGCCTGACTATAGTAGTAAAGAGAACAAACACAAACATGTCGTCTGACTATAGTAGTAAAGAGAACAAACACAAACATGTCGCCTGACTATAGTAGTAAAGAGGACAAAAACAAACATGTCGCCTGACTATAGTAGTAAAGAGAACAAACACAAACATGTCGCCTGACTATAGTAGTAAAGAGAACAAACACAAACATGTCGTCAGACTATAGTAGTAAAGAGGACAAACACAAACATGTCGCCTGACTATAGTAGTAAAGAGGACAAACACAAACATGTCGCCTGACTATAGTAGTAAAGAGAACAAACATGTCGCCTGCCTATAGTAGTAAAGAGGACAAACACAAACATGTCGTCTGACTATAGTAGTAAAGAGGACAAACACAAACATGTCGCCTGACTATAGTAGTAAAGAGAACAAACACAAACATGTCGCCTGACTATAGTAGTAAAGAGAACAAACACAAACATGTCGCCTGACTATAGTAGTAAAGAGAACAAACACAAACATGTCGTCAGACTATAGTAGTAAAGAGGACAAACACAAACATGTCGCATGACTATAGTAGTAAAGAGAACAAACACAAACATATCGCCTGACTATAGTAGTAAAGAGGACAAACACAAACATATCGCCTGACTATCGTAGTAAAGAGGATAAACACAAACATGTCGCCTGACTATAGTAGTAAAGAGGACAAACACAAACATGTCGCCTGACTATAGTAGTAAAGAGGACAAACACAAACATGTCGCCTGACTATAGTAGTAAAGAGGACAAACACAAACATGTCGTCTGACTATAGTAGTAAAGAGGACAAACACAAACATATCGTCTGACTATAGTAGTAAAGAGAACAAACACAAACATGTCACCTGACTATAGTAGTAAAGAGGACACACACAAACATATCGCCTGACTATAGTAGTAAAGAGGACAAACACAAACATGTCGCCTGACTATAGTAGTAAAGAGGACAAACACAAACATATCGTCTGACTATAGTAGTAAAGAGGACAAACACAAACATGTCGCCTGACTATAGTAGTAAAGAGAACAAACACAAACATGTCGTCTGACTATAGTAGTAAAGAGAACAAACACAAACATGTCGCCTGACTATAGTAGTAAAGAGGACAAACACAAACATGTCGCCTGACTATAGTAGTAAAGAGGACAAACACAAAAATGTCGCCTGACTATAGTAGTAAAGAGGACAAGCACAAACATGTCGCCTGACTATAGTAGTAAAGAGAACAAACACAAACATGTCGCCTGACTATAGTAGTAAAGAGGACAAACACAAACATGTCGTCTGACTATAGTAGTAAAGAGAACAAACACAAACATATCGTCTGACTATAGTAGTAAAGAGAACAAACACAAACATGTCGCCTGACTATAGTAGTAAAGAGAACAAACACAAACATGTCGTCTGACTATAGTAGTAAAGAGAACAAACACAAACATGTCGTCTGACTATAGTAGTAAAGAGGACAAAAACAAACATGTCGCCTGACTATAGTAGTAAAGAGAACAAACACAAACATATCGCCTGACTATAGTAGTAAAGAGGACAAACACAAACATATCGCCTGACTATGGTAGTAAAGAGGATAAACACAAACATGTCGCCTGACTATAGTAATAAAGAGGACAAACACAAACATGTCGCCTGACTATAGTAGTAAAGAGGACAAACACAAACATGTCGCCTGACTATAGTAGTAAAGAGGACAAACACAAGCATGTCGCCTGGCTATAGTAGTAAAGAGAACAAACACAAACATATCGTCTGACTCTAGTAGTAAAGAGGACAAACACAAACATGTCGTCTGACTATAGTAGTAAAGAGAACAAACACAAACATGTCGCCTGACTATAGTAGTAAAGAGAACAAACACAAACATGTCGTCAGATTATAGTAGTAAAGAGAACAAACACAAACATGTCGCCTGACTATAGTAGTAAAGAGAACAAACACAAACATGTCGCCTGACTATAGTAGTAAAGAGAACAAACACAAACATGTCGTCAGACTATAGTAGTAAAGAGAAAAAACACAAACATGTCGCCTGACTATAGTAGTAAAGAGGACAAAGACAAACATGTCGCCTGACTATAGTAGTAAAGAGAACAAACACAAACATGTCGCCTGACTATAGTAGTAAAGAGGACAAACACAAACATGTCGTCTGACTATAGTAGTAAAGAGGACAAACACAAACATATCGTCTGACTATAGTAGTAAAGAGAACAAACACAAACATGTCGCCTGACTATAGTAGTAAAGAGGACAAACACAAACATGTCGCCTGACTATAGTAGTAAAGAGGACAAACACAAACATGTCGCCTGACTATAGTAGTAAAGAGGACAAACACAAACATGTCGCCTGACTATAGTAGTAAAGAGGACAAACACAAACATGTCGTCTGACTATAGTAGCAAAGAGGACAAACACAAACATATCGTCTGACTATAGTAGTAAAGAGAACAAACACAAACATGTCGCCTGACTATAGTAGTAAAGTGGACACACACAAACATATCGCCTGACTATAGTAGTAAAGAGGACAAACACAAACATGTCGCCTGACTATAGTAGTAAAGAGGACAAACACAAACATGTCGCCTGACTATAGTAGTAAAGAGAACAAACACAAACATGTCGTCTGACTATAGTAGTAAAGAGAACAAACACAAACATGTCGCCTGACTATAGTAGTAAAGAGGACAAACACAAACATGTCGCCTGACTATAGTAGTAAAGAGGACAAACACAAAAATGTCGCCTGACTATAGTAGTAAAGAGGACAAACACAAACATGTCGCCTGACTATAGTAGTAAAGAGAACAAACACAAACATATCGTCTGACTATAGTAGTAAAGAGAACAAACACAAACATGTCACCTGACTATAGTAGTAAAGAGGACACACACAAACATATCGCCTGACTATAGTAGTAAAGAGGACAAACACAAACATGTCGCCTGACTATAGTAGTAAAGAGGACAAACACAAACATATCGTCTGACTATAGTAGTAAAGAGGACAAACACAAACATGTCGCCTGACTATAGTAGTAAAGAGAACAAACACAAACATGTCGTCTGACTATAGTAGTAAAGAGAACAAACACAAACATGTCGCCTGACTATAGTAGTAAAGAGGACAAGCACAAACATGTCGCCTGACTATAGTAGTAAAGAGGACAAACACAAAAATGTCGCCTGACTATAGTAGTAAAGAGGACAAGCACAAACATGTCGCCTGACTATAGTAGTAAAGAGAACAAACACAAACATGTCGCCTGACTATAGTAGTAAAGAGGACAAACACAAACATGTCGTCTGACTATAGTAGTAAAGAGAACAAACACAAACATATCGTCTGACTATAGTAGTAAAGAGAACAAACACAAACATGTCGCCTGACTATAGTAGTAAAGAGAACAAACACAAACATGTCGTCTGACTATAGTAGTAAAGAGAACAAACACAAACATGTCGTCTGACTATAGTAGTAAAGAGGACAAAAACAAACATGTCGCCTGACTATAGTAGTAAAGAGAACAAACACAAACATATCGCCTGACTATAGTAGTAAAGAGGACAAACACAAACATATCGCCTGACTATGGTAGTAAAGAGGATAAACACAAACATGTCGCCTGACTATAGTAGTAAAGAGAACAAGCACAAAAATGTCGCCTGACTATAGTAATAAAGAGGACAAACACAAACATGTCGCCTGACTATAGTAGTAAAGAGGACAAACACAAACATGTCGCCTGACTATAGTAGTAAAGAGGACAAACACAAGCATGTCGCCTGGCTATAGTAGTAAAGAGAACAAACACAAACATATCGTCTGACTCTAGTAGTAAAGAGGACAAACACAAACATGTCGTCTGACTATAGTAGTAAAGAGAACAAACACAAACATGTCGCCTGACTATAGTAGTAAAGAGAACAAACACAAACATGTCGTCAGATTATAGTAGTAAAGAGAACAAACACAAACATGTCGCCTGACTATAGTAGTAAAGAGAACAAACACAAACATGTCGCCTGACTATAGTAGTAAAGAGAACAAACACAAACATGTCGTCAGACTATAGTAGTAAAGAGAAAAAACACAAACATGTCGCCTGACTATAGTAGTAAAGAGGACAAAGACAAACATGTCGCCTGACTATAGTAGTAAAGAGAACAAACACAAACATGTCGCCTGACTATAGTAGTAAAGAGGACAAACACAAACATGTCGTCTGACTATAGTAGTAAAGAGGACAAACACAAACATATCGTCTGACTATAGTAGTAAAGAGAACAAACACAAACATGTCGCCTGACTATAGTAGTAAAGAGGACAAACACAAACATGTCGCCTGACTATAGTAGTAAAGAGGACAAACACAAACATGTCGCCTGACTATAGTAGTAAAGAGGACAAACACAAACATGTCGCCTGACTATAGTAGTAAAGAGGACAAACACAAACATGTCGTCTGACTATAGTAGCAAAGAGGACAAACACAAACATATCGTCTGACTATAGTAGTAAAGAGGACAAACACAAACATGTCGCCTGACTATAGTATTAAAGAGAACAAACACAAACATGTCGTCAGACTATAGTAGTAAAGAGGACAAACACAAACATGTCGCCTGACTATAGTAGTAAAGAAGACAAACACAAACATGTCGCCTGACTATAGTAGTAAAGAGAACAAACACAAACATGTCGCCTGACTATAGTAGTAAAGAGGACAAACACAAACATGTCGTCTGACTATAGTAGTAAAGAGGACAAACACAAACATGTCGCCTGACTATAGTAGTAAAGAGAGCAAACACAAACATGTCGCCTGACAATAGTAGTAAAGAGAACAAACACAAACATGTCGCCTGACTATAGTAGTAAAGAGAACAAACACAAACATGTCGTCAGACTATAGTAGTAAAGAGGACAAACACAAACATGTCGCATGACTATAGTAGTAAAGAGAACAAGCACAAACATATCGCCTGACTATAGTAGTAAAGAGGACAAACACAAACATATCGCCTGACTATGGTAGTAAAGAGGATAAACACAAACATGTCGCCTGACTATAGTAGTAAAGAGAACAAACACAAACATGTCGCCTGACTATAGTAGTAAAGAGGACAAACACAAACATGTCGCCTGACTATAGTAGTAAAGAGGACAAACACAAACATGTCGCCTGACTATAGTAGTAAAGAGGACAAACACAAACATGTCGTCTGACTATAGTAGTAAAGAGGACAAACACAAACATATCGTCTGACTATAGTAGTAAAGAGAACAAACACAAACATGTCGCCTGACTATAGTAGTAAAGAGGACACACACAAACATATCGCCTGACTATAGTAGTAAAGAGGACAAACACAAACATGTCGCCTGACTATAGTAGTAAAGAAGACAAACACAAACATATCGTCTGACTATAGTAGTAAAGAGGACAAACACAAACATGTCGCCTGACTATAGTAGTAAAGAGAACAAACACAAACATGTCGTCTGACTATAGTAGTAAAGAGAGCAAACACAAACATGTCGCCTGACTATAGTAGTAAAGAGGACAAACACAAACATGTCGCCTGACTATAGTAGTAAAGAGAACAAACACAAACATGTCGCCTGACTATAGTAGTAAAGAGAACAAACACAAACATGTCGTCAGACTATAGTAGTAAAGAGAAAAAACACAAACATGTCGCCTGACTATAGTAGTAAAGAGGACAAAGACAAACATGTCGCCTGACTATAGTAGTAAAGAGAACAAACACAAACATGTCGCCTGACTATAGTAGTAAAGAGGACAAACACAAACATGTCGTCTGACTATAGTAGTAAAGAGGACAAACACAAACATATCGTCTGACTATAGTAGTAAAGAGAACAAACACAAACATGTCGCCTGACTATAGTAGTAAAGAGGACAAACACAAACATGTCGCCTGACTATAGTAGTAAAGAGGACAAACACAAACATGTCGCCTGACTATAGTAGTAAAGAGGACAAACACAAACATGTCGCCTGACTATAGTAGTAAAGAGGACAAACACAAACATGTCGTCTGACTATAGTAGCAAAGAGGACAAACACAAACATATCGTCTGACTATAGTAGTAAAGAGAACAAACACAAACATGTCGCCTGACTATAGTAGTAAAGTGGACACACACAAACATATCGCCTGACTATAGTAGTAAAGAGGACAAACACAAACATGTCGCCTGACTATAGTAGTAAAGAGGACAAACACAAACATATCGTCTGACTATAGTAGTAAAGAGGACAAACACAAACATGTCGCCTGACTATAGTAGTAAAGAGAACAAACACAAACATGTCGTCTGACTATAGTAGTAAAGAGAACAAACACAAACATGTCGCCTGACTATAGTAGTAAAGAGGACAAACACAAACATGTCGCCTGACTATAGTAGTAAAGAGGACAAACACAAAAATGTCGCCTGACTATAGTAGTAAAGAGGACAAACACAAACATGTCGCCTGACTATAGTAGTAAAGAGAACAAACACAAACATGTCGCCTGACTATAGTAGTAAAGAGGACAAACACAAACATGTCGTCTGACTATAGTAGTAAAGAGGACAAACACAAACATATCGTCTGACTATAGTAGTAAAGAGAACAAACACAAACATGTCGCCTGACTATAGTAGTAAAGAGAACAAACACAAACATGTCGTCTGACTATAGTAGTAAAGAGAACAAACACAAACATGTCGTCTGACTATAGTAGTAAAGAGGACAAAAACAAACATGTCGCCTGACTATAGTAGTAAAGAGAACAAACACAAACATGTCGCCTGACTATAGTATTAAAGAGAACAAACACAAACATGTCGTCAGACTATAGTAGTAAAGAGGACAAACACAAACATGTCGCCTGACTATAGTAGTAAAGAGGACAAACACAAACATGTCGCCTGACTATAGTAGTAAAGAGAACAAACACAAACATGTCGCCTGACTATAGTAGTAAAGAGGACAAACACAAACATGTCGTCTGACTATAGTAGTAAAGAGGACAAACACAAACATGTCGCCTGACTATAGTAGTAAAGAGAACAAACACAAACATGTCGCCTGACAATAGTAGTAAAGAGAACAAACACAAACATGTCGCCTGACTATAGTAGTAAAGAGAACAAACACAAACATGTCGTCAGACTATAGTAGTAAAGAGGACAAACACAAACATGTCGCATGACTATAGTAGTAAAGAGAACAAACACAAACATATCGCCTGACTATAGTAGTAAAGAGGACAAACACAAACATATCGCCTGACTATGGTAGTAAAGAGGATAAACACAAACATGTCGCCTGACTATAGTAGTAAAGAGAACAAACACAAACATGTCGCCTGACTATAGTAGTAAAGAGGACAAACACAAACATGTCGCCTGACTATAGTAGTAAAGAGGACAAACACAAACATGTCGCCTGACTATAGTAGTAAAGAGGACAAACACAAACATGTCGTCTGACTATTGTAGTAAAGAGGACAAACACAAACATATCGTCTGACTATAGTAGTAAAGAGAACAAACACAAACATGTCGCCTGACTATAGTAGTAAAGAGGACACACACAAACATATCGCCTGACTATAGTAGTAAAGAGGACAAACACAAACATGTCGCCTGACTATAGTAGTAAAGAGGACAAACACAAACATATCGTCTGACTATAGTAGTAAAGAGGACAAACCCAAACATGTCGCCTGACTATAGTAGTAAAGAGAACAAACACAAACATGTCGTCTGACTATAGTAGTAAAGAGAACAAACACAAACATGTCGCCTGACTATAGTAGTAAAGAGGACAAACACAAACATGTCGCCTGACTATAGTAGTAAAGAGGACAAACACAAAAATGTCGCCTGACTATAGTAGTAAAGAGGACAAACACAAACATGTCGCCTGACTATAGTAGTAAAGAGAACAAACACAAACAAGTCGCCTGACTATAGTAGTAAAGAGGACAAACACAAACATGTCATCTGACTATAGTAGTAAAGAGGACAAACACAAACATATCGTCTGACTATAGTAGTAAAGAGAACAAACACAAACATGTCGCCTGACTATAGTAGTAAAGAGAACAAACACAAACATGTCGCCTGACTATAGTAGTAAAGAGAACAAACACAAACATGTCGCCTGACTATAGTATTAAAGAGAACAAACACAAACATGTCGTCAGACTATAGTAGTAAAGAGGACAAACACAAACATGTCGCCTGACTATAGTAGTAAAGAGGACAAACACAAACATGTCGCCTGACTATAGTAGTAAAGAGAACAAACACAAACATGTCGCCTGACTATAGTAGTAAAGAGGACAAACACAAACATGTCGTCTGACTATAGTAGTAAAGAGAACAAACACAAACATGTCGCCTGACTATAGTAGTAAAGAAAACAAACACAAACATGTCGCCTGACAATAGTAGTAAAGAGAACAAACACAAACATGTCGCCTGACTATAGTAGTAAAGAGAACAAACACAAACATGTCGTCAGACTATAGTAGTAAAGAGGACAAACACAAACATGTCGCATGACTATAGTAGTAAAGAGAACAAACACAAACATATCGCCTGACTATAGTAGTAAAGAGGACAAACACAAACATATCGCCTGACTATGGTAGTAAAGAGGATAAACACAAACATGTCGCCTGACTATAGTAGTAAAGAGAACAAACACAAACATGTCGCCTGACTATAGTAGTAAAGAGGACAAACACAAACATGTCGCCTGACTATAGTAGTAAAGAGGACAAACACAAACATGTCGCCTGACTATAGTAGTAAAGAGGACAAACACAAACATGTCGCCTGACTATAGTAGTAAAGACGACAAACACAAACATGTCGTCAGACTATAGTAGTAAAGAGGACAAACACAAACATGTCGTCTGACTATAGTAGTAAAGAGGACAAACACAAACATGTCGCCTGACTATAGTAGTAAAGAGAACAAACACAAACATGTCGCCTGACTATGGTAGTAAAGAGAACAAACACAAACATGTCGCCTGACTATAGTAGTAAAGAGGACAAACACAAATATGTCGCCTGGCTATAGTAGTAAAGAGAACAAACACAAACATATCGTCTGACTATAGTAGTAAAGAGGACAAACACAAACATGTCGCCTGACTATAGTAGTAAAGAGAACAAACACAAACATGTCGTCTGACTATAGTAGTAAAGAGAACAAACACAAACATGTCGCTTGACTATAGTAGTAAAGAGGACAAACACAAACATGTCGCCTGACTATAGTAGTAAAGAGGACAAACACAAACATGTCGCCTGACTATAGTAGTAAAGAGGACAAACACAAACATGTCGCCTGACTATAGTAGTAAAGAGGACAAACACAAACATGTCGCCTGACTATAGTAGTAAAGAGGACAAACACAAACATGTCGTCTGACTATAGTAGTAAAGAGGACAAACACAAACATATCGTCTGACTATAGTAGTAAAGAGAACAAACACAAACATGTCGCCTGACTATAGTAGTAAAGAGAACAAACACAAACATGTCGTCTGACTATAGTAGTAAAGAGAACAAACACAAACATGTCGCCTGACTTTAGTAGTAAAGAGGACAAACACAAACATGTCGCCTGACTATAGTAGTAAAGAGAACAAACACAAACATGTCGCCTGACTATAGTAGTAAAGAGAACAAACACAAACATGTCGTCAGACTATAGTAGTAAAGAGGACAAACACAAACATGTCCCCTGACTATAGTAGTAAAGAGGACAAACACAAACATGTCGCCTGACTATAGTAGTAAAGAGAACAAACATGTCGCCTGCCTATAGTAGTAAAGAGGACAAACACAAACATGTCGTCTGACTATAGTAGTAAAGAGGACAAACACAAACATGTCGCCTGACTATAGTAGTAAAGAGAACAAACACAAACATGTCGCCTGACTATAGTAGTAAAGAGAACAAACACAAACATGTCGCCTGACTATAGTAGTAAAGAGAACAAACACAAACATGTCGTCAGACTATAGTAGTAAAGAGGACAAACACAAACATGTCGCATGACTATAGTAGTAAAGAGAACAAACACAAACATATCGCCTGACTATAGTAGTAAAGAGGACAAACACAAACATATCGCCTGACTATGGTAGTAAAGAGGATAAACACAAACATGTCGCCTGACTATAGTAGTAAAGAGAACAAACACAAACATGTCGCCTGACTATAGTAGTAAAGAGGACAAAAACAAACATGTCGCCTGACTATAGTAGTAAAGAGAACAAACACAAACATGTCGCCTGACTATAGTAGTAAAGAGAACAAACACAAACATGTCGTCAGACTATAGTAGTAAAGAGGACAAACACAAACATGTCGCCTGACTATAGTAGTAAAGAAGACAAACACAAACATGTCGCCTGACTATAGTAGTAAAGAGAACAAACACAAACATGTCGTCAGACTATAGTAGTAAAGAGAACAAACACAAACATGTCGCCTGACTATAGTAGTAAAGCGGACAAACACAAACATGTCGCCTGACTATAGTAGTAAAGAGAACAAACACAAACATAGCGTCTGACTATAGTAGTAAAGAGGACAAACACAAACATGTCGTCAGATTATAGTAGTAAAGAGAACAAACACAAACATGTCGCCTGACTATAGTAGTAAAGAGAACAAACACAAACATGTCGCCTGACTATAGTATTAAAGAGAACAAACACAAACATGTCGTCAGACTATAGTAGTAAAGAGGACAAACACAAACATGTCGCCTGACTATAGTAGTAAAGAGGACAAACACAAACATGTCGCCTGACTATAGTAGTAAATAGGACAAACACAAACATATCGTTTGACTATGGTAGTAAAGAGGACAAACACAAACATATCGTCTGACTATAGTATTAAAGAAGACAAACACAAACATGTCGTCTGACTATAGTAGTAAAGAGGACAAACACAAACATATCGTCTGACTATAGTAGTAAAGAGGACAAACACAAACATGTCGTCTGACTATGGTAGTAAAGAGGACAAACACAAACATGTCGCCTGACTATAGTAGTAAAGAGGACAAACACAAACATGTCGCCTGACTATAGTAGTAAAGAGGACAAACACAAACATGTCGCCTGACTATAGTAGTAAAGAGGACAAACACAAACATGTCGCCTGACTATAGTAGTAAAGAGGACAAGCACAAACATGTCGTCTGACTATAGTAGTAAAGAGGACAAACACAAACATATCGTCTGACTATAGTAGTAAATAGAACAAACACAAACATGTCGCCTGACTATAGTAGTAAAGAGGACACACACAAACATATCGCCTGACTATAGTAGTAAAGAGGACAAACACAAACATGTCGCCTGACTATAGTAGTAAAGAGGACAAACACAAACATATCGTCTGACTATAGTAGTAAAGAGGACAAACACAAACATGTCGCCTGACTATAGTAGTAAAGAGAACAAACACAAACATGTCGTCTGACTATAGTAGTAAAGAGAACAAACACAAACATGTCGCCTGACTATAGTAGTAAAGAGGACAAACACAAACATGTCGCCTGACTATAGTAGTAAAGAGGACAAACACAAAAATGTCGCCTGACTATAGTAGTAAAGAGGACAAACACAAACATGTCGCCTGACTATAGTAGTAAAGAGAACAAACACAAACATGTCGCCTGACTATAGTAGTAAAGAGGACAAACACAAACATGTCGTCTGACTATAGTAGTAAAGAGGACAAACACAAACATATCGTCTGACTATAGTAGTAAAGAGAACAAACACAAACATGTCGCCTGACTATAGTAGTAAAGAGAACAAACACAAACATGTCGTCTGACTATAGTAGTAAAGAGAACAAACACAAACATGTCGTCTGACTATAGTAGTAAAGAGGACAAAAACAAACATGTCGCCTGACTATAGTAGTAAAGAGAACAAACACAAACATATCGCCTGACTATAGTAGTAAAGAGGACAAACACAAACATATCGCCTGACTATGGTAGTAAAGAGGATAAACACAAACATGTCGCCTGACTATAGTAGTAAAGAGAACAAACACAAACATGTCGCCTGACTATAGTAGTAAAGAGGACAAACACAAACATGTCGCCTGACTATAGTAGTAAAGAGGACAAACACAAACATGTCGCCTGAATATAGTAGTAAAGAGGACAAACACAAACATGTCGCCTGGCTATAGTAGTAAAGAGAACAAACACAAACATATCGTCTGACTATAGTAGTAAAGAGAACAAACACAAACATGTCGCCTGACTATAGTAGTAAAGAGAACAAACACAAACATGTCGCCTGACTATAGTAGTAAAGAGAACAAACACAAACATGTCGTCAGACTATAGTAGTAAAGAGAAAAAACACAAACATGTCGCCTGACTATAGTAGTAAAGAGGACAAACACAAACATGTCGCCTGACTATAGTAGTAAAGAGAACAAACACAAACATGTCGCCTGACTATAGTAGTAAAGAGGAAAAACACAAACATGTCGTCTGACTATAGTGGTAAAGAGGACAAACACAAACATATCGTCTGACTATAGTAGTAAAGAGAACAAACACAAACATGTCGCCTGACTATAGTAGTAAAGAGAACAAACACAAACATGTCGTCTGACTATAGTAGTAAAGAGAACAAACACAAACATGTCGCCTGACTATAGTAGTAAAGAGGACAAAAACAAACATGTCGTCAGACTATAGTAGTAAAGAGGACAAACACAAACATGTCGCCTGACTATAGTAGTAAAGAGGACAAACACAAACATGTCGCCTGACTATAGTAGTAAAGAGAACAAACACAAACATGTCGACTGCCTATAGTAGTAAAGAGGACAAACACAAACATGTCGTCTGACTGTAGTAGTAAAGAGGACAAACACAAACATGTCGCCTGACTATAGTAGTAAAGAGAACAAACACAAACATGTCGCCTGACTATAGTAGTAAAGAGAACAAACACAAACATGTCGCCTGACTATAGTAGTAAAGAGAACAAACACAAACATGTCGTCAGACTATAGTAGTAAAGAGGACAAACACAAACATGTCGCATGACTATAGTAGTAAAGAGAACAAACACAAACATATCGCCTGACTATAGTAGTAAAGAGGACAAGCACAAACATATCGCCTGACTATGGTAGTAAAGAGGATAAACACAAACATGTCGCCTGACTATAGTAGTAAAGAGAACAAACACAAACATGTCGTCAGACTATAGTAGTAAAGAGAACAAACACAAACATGTCGCCTGACTATAGTAGTAAAGCGGACAAACACAAACATGTCGCCTGACTATAGTAGTAAAGAGAACAAACACAAACATATCGTCTGACTATAGTAGTAAAGAGGACAAACACAAACATGTCGTCAGATTATAGTAGTAAAGAGAACAAACACAAACATGTCGCCTGACTATAGTAGTAAAGAGAACAAACACAAACATGTCGCCTGACTATAGTATTAAAGAGAACAAACACAAACATGTCGTCAGACTATAGTAGTAAAGAGGACAAACACAAACATGTCGTCTGACTATAGTAGTAAAGAGGACAAACACAAACATGTCGCCTGACTATATTAGTAAAGAGGACAAACACAAACATATCGTTTGACTATGGTAGTAAAGAGGACAAACACAAACATATCGTCTGACTATAGTATTAAAGAAGACAAACACAAACATGTCGTCTGACTATAGTAGTAAAGAGGACAAACACAAACATATCGTCTGACTATAGTAGTAAAGAGGACAAACACAAACATGTCGTCTGACTATGGTAGTAAAGAGGACAAACACAAACATGTCGCCTGACTATAGTAGTAAAGAGGACAAACACAAACATGTCGCCTGACTATAGTAGTAAAGAGGACAAACACAAACATGTCGCCTGACTATAGTAGTAAAGAGAACAAACACAAACATGTCGCCTGACTATAGTAATAAAGAGGACAAACACAAACATGTCGCCTGACTATAGTAGTAAAGAGGACAAACACAAACATATCGTCTGACTATAGTAGTAAAGAGAACAAACACAAACATATCGCCTGACTATAGTAGTAAAGAGGACACACACAAACATATCGCCTGACTATAGTAGTAAAGAGGACAAACACAAAAATGTCGTCAGACTATAGTAGTAAAGAGGACAAACACAAACATGTCGCCTGACTATAGTAGTAAAGAGAACAAACACAAACATGTCGCCTGACTATAGTAGTAAAGAGGACAAACACAAACATGTCGTCTGACTATAGTAGTAAAGAGGACAAACACAAACATATCGTCTGACTATAGTAGTAAAGAGAACAAACACAAACATGTCGCCTGACTATAGTAGTAAAGAGAACAAACACAAACATGTCGTCTGACTATAGTAGTAAAGAGAACAAACACAAACATGTCGTCTGACTATAGTAGTAAAGAGGACAAAAACAAATATGTCGCCTGACTATAGTAGTAAAGAATACAAACACAAACATGTCGCCTGACTATAGTATTAAAGAGAACAAACACAAACATGTCGTCAGATTATAGTAGTAAAGAGGACAAACACAAACATGTCGCCTGACTATAGTAGTAAAGAGGACAAACACAAACATGTCGCCTGACTATAGTAGTAAAGAGAACAAACACAAACATGTCGCCTGACTATAGTAGTAAAGAGGACAAACGCAAACATGTCGTCTGACTATAGTAGTAAAGAGGACAAACACAAACATGTCGCCTGACTATAGTAGTAAAGAGAACAAATACAAACATGTCGCCTGACAATAGTAGTAAAGAGAACAAACACAAACATGTCGCCTGACTATAGTAGTAAAGAGAACAAACACAAACATGTCGTCAGACTATAGTAGTAAAGAGGACAAACACAAACATGTCGCATGACTATAGTAGTAGAGAGAACAAACACAAACATATCGCCTGACTATAGTAGTAAAGAGGACAAACACAAACATATCGCCTGAATATGGTAGTAAAGAGGATAAACACAAACATGTCGCCTGACTATAGTAGTAAAGAGAACAAACACAAACATGTCGCCTGACTATAGTAGTAAAGAGGACAAACACAAACATGTCGCCTGACTATAGTAGTAAAGAGGACAAACACAAACATGTCGCCTGACTATAGTAGTAAAGAGGACAAACACAAACATGTCGCCTGACTATAGTAGTAAAGACGACAAACACAAACATGTCGTCAGACTATAGTAGTAAAGAGGACAAACACAAACATGTCGTCTGACTATAGTAGTAAAGAGGACAAACACAAACATGTCGCCTGACTATAGTAGTAAAGAGAACAAACACAAACATGTCGCCTGACTATGGTAGTAAAGAGAACAAACACAAACATGTCGCCTGACTATAGTAGTAAAGAGGACAAACACAAATATGTCGCCTGGCTATAGTAGTAAAGAGAACAAACACAAACATATCGTCTGACTATAGTAGTAAAGAGGACAAACACAAACATGTCGCCTGACTATAGTAGTAAAGAGAACAAACACAAACATGTCGTCTGACTATAGTAGTAAAGAGAACAAGCACAAACATGTCGCTTGACTATAGTAGTAAAGAGGACAAACACAAACATGTCGCCTGACTATAGTAGTAAAGAGGACAAACACAAACATGTCGCCTGACTATAGTAGTAAAGAGGACAAACACAAACATGTCGCCTGACTATAGTAGTAAAGAGAACAAACACAAACATGTCGCCTGACTATAGTAGTAAAGAGGACAAACACAAACATGTCGTCTGACTATAGTAGTAAAGAGGACAAACACAAACATATCGTCTGACTATAGTAGTAAAGAGAACAAACACAAACATGTCGCCTGACTATAGTAGTAAAGAGAACAAACACAAACATGTCGTCTGACTATAGTAGTAAAGAGAACAAACACAAACATGTCGCCTGACTATAGTAGTAAAGAGGACAAAAACAAACATGTCGCCTGACTATAGTAGTAAAGAGAACAAACACAAACATGTCGCCTGACTATAGTAGTAAAGAGAACAAACACAAACATGTCGTCAGACTATAGTAGTAAAGAGGACAAACACAAACATGTCGCCTGACTATAGTAGTAAAGAGAACAAACATGTCGCCTGCCTATAGTAGTAAAGAGGACAAACACAAACATGTCGTCTGACTATAGTAGTAAAGAGGACAAACACAAACATGTCGCCTGACTATAGTAGTAAAGAGGACAAACACAAACATGTCGCCTGACTATAGTAGTAAAGAGAACAAACACAAACATGTCGCCTGACTATAGTAGTAAAGAGAACAAACACAAACATGTCGTCAGACTATAGTAGTAAAGAGGACAAACACAAACATGTCGCATGACTATAGTAGTAAAGAGAACAAACACAAACATATCGCCTGACTATAGTAGTAAAGAGGACAAACACAAACATATCGCTTGACTATGGTAGTAAAGAGGATAAACACAAACATGTTGCCTGACTATAGTAGTAAAGAGAACAAACACAAACATGTCGCCTGACTATAGTAGTAAAGAGGACAAACACAAACATGTCGCCTGACTATAGTAGTAAAGAGGACAAACACAAACATGTCGCCTGACTATAGTAGTAAAGAGGACAAACACAAACATGTCGCCTGACTATAGTAGTAAAGACGACAAACACAAACATGTCGTCAGACTATAGTAGTAAAGAGGACAAACACAAATATGTCGTCTGACTATAGTAGTAAAGAGAACAAACACAAACATGTCGCCTGACTATGGTAGTAAAGAGAACAAACACAAACATGTCGCCTGACTATAGTAGTAAAGAGGACAAACACAAATATGTCGCCTGGCTATAGTAGTAAAGAGAACAAACACAAACATATCGTCTGACTATAGTAGTAAAGCGGACAAACACAAACATGTCGTCAGATTATAGTAGTAAAGAGAACAAACACAAACATGTCGCCTGACTATAGTAGTAAAGAGAACAAACACAAACATGTCGCCTGACTATAGTAGTAAAGAGAACAAACACAAACATGTCGTCAGACTATAGTAGTAAAGAGAACAAACACAAACATGTCGCCTGACTATAGTAGTAAAGAGGACAAACACAAATATGTCGCCTGGCTATAGTAGTAAAGAGAACAAACACAAACATATCGTCTGACTATAGTAGTAAAGAGGACAAACACAAACATGTCGTCAGACTATAGTAGTAAAGAGAACAAACACAAACATGTCGCCTGACTATAGTAGTAAAGCGGACAAACACAAACATGTCGCCTGACTATAGTAGTAAAGAGAACAAACACAAACATATCGTCTGACTATAGTAGTAAAGAGGACAAACACAAACATGTCGTCAGATTATAGTAGTAAAGAGAACAAACACAAACATGTCGCCTGACTATAGTAGTAAAGAGAACAAACACAAACATGTCGCCTGACTATAGTATTAAAGAGAACAAACACAAACATGTCGTCAGACTATAGTAGTAAAGAGGACAAACACAAACATGTCGCCTGACTATAGTAGTAAAGAGGACAAACACAAACATGTCGCCTGACTATATTAGTAAAGAGGACAAACACAAACATATCGTTTGACTATAGTAGTAAAGAGGACAAACACAAACATATCGTTTGACTATGGTAGTAAAGAGGACAAACACAAACATATCGTCTGACTATAGTATTAAAGAAGACAAACACAAACATGTCGTCTGACTATAGTAGTAAAGAGGACAAACACAAACATATCGTCTGACTATAGTAGTAAAGAGGACAAACACAAACATGTCGTCTGACTATGGTAGTAAAGATGACAAACACAAACATGTCGCCTGACTATAGTAGTAAAGAGGACAAACACAAACATGTCGCCTGACTATAGTAGTAAAGAGGACAAACACAAACATGTCGCCTGACTATAGTAGTAAAGAGGACAAACACAAACATGTCGTCTGACCATAGTAGTAAAGAGGACAAACACAAGCATATCGTCTGACTATAGTAGTAAAGAGAACAAACACAAACATGTCGCCTGACTATAGTAGTAAAGAGGACACACACAAACATATCGCCTGACTATAGTAGTAAAGAGGACAAACACAAACATGTCGCCTGACTATAGTAGTAAAGAGGACAAACACAAACATATCGTCTGACTATAGTAGTAAAGAGGACAAACACAAACATGTCGCCTGACTATAGTAGTAAAGAGAACAAACACAAACATGTCGTCTAACTATAGTAGTAAAGAGAACAAACACAAACATGTCGCCTGACTATAGTAGTAAAGAGGACAAACACAAACATGTCGCCTGACTATAGTAGTAAAGAGGACAAACACAAAAATGTCGCCTGACTATAGTAGTAAAGAGGACAAACACAAACATGTCGCCTGACTATAGTAGTAAAGAGAACAAACACAAACATGTCGCCTGACTATAGTAGTAAAGAGGACAAACACAAACATGTCGCCTGACTATAGTAGTAAAGAGGACAAACACAAACATATCGTCTGACTATAGTAGTAAAGAGAACAAACACAAACATGTCGCCTGACTATAGTAGTAAAGAGAACAAACACAAACATGTCGTCTGACTATAGTAGTAAAGAGAACAAACACAAACATGTCGTCTGACTATAGTAGTAAAGAGGACAAAAACAAATATGTCGCCTGACTATAGTAGTAAAGAAAACAAACACAAACATGTCGCCTGACTATAGTATTAAAGAGAACAAACACAAACATGTCGTCAGATTATAGTAGTAAAGAGGACAAACACAAACATGTCGCCTGACTATAGTAGTAAAGAGGACAAACACAAACATGTCGCCTGACTATAGTAGTAAAGAGAACAAACACAAACATGTCGCCTGACTATAGTAGTAAAGAGGACAAACACAAACATGTCGTCTGACTATAGTAGTAAAGAGGACAAACACAAACATGTCGCCTGACTATAGTAGTAAAGAGAACAAACACAAACATGTCGCCTGACAATAGTAGTAAAGAGAACAAACACAAACATGTCGCCTGACTATAGTAGTAAAGAGAACAAACACAAACATGTCGTCAGACTATAGTAGTAAAGAGGACAAACACAAACATGTCGCATGACTATAGTAGTAGAGAGAACAAACACAAACATATCGCCTGACTATAGTAGTAAAGAGGACAAACACAAACATATCGCCTGAATATGGTAGTAAAGAGGATAAACACAAACATGTCGCCTGACTATAGTAGTAAAGAGAACAAACACAAACATGTCGCCTGACTATAGTAGTAAAGAGGACAAACACAAACATGTCGCCTGACTATAGTAGTAAAGAGGACAAACACAAACATGTCGCCTGACTATAGTAGTAAAGAGGACAAACACAAACATGTCGCCTGACTATAGTAGTAAAGACGACAAACACAAACATGTCGTCAGACTATAGTAGTAAAGAGGACAAACACAAACATGTCGTCTGACTATAGTAGTAAAGAGGACAAACACAAACATGTCGCCTGACTATAGTAGTAAAGAGAACAAACACAAACATGTCGCCTGACTATGGTAGTAAAGAGAACAAACACAAACATGTCGCCTGACTATAGTAGTAAAGAGGACAAACACAAATATGTCGCCTGGCTATAGTAGTAAAGAGAACAAACACAAACATATCGTCTGACTATAGTAGTAAAGAGGACAAACACAAACATGTCGCCTGACTATAGTAGTAAAGAGAACAAACACAAACATGTCGTCTGACTATAGTAGTAAAGAGAACAAACACAAACATGTCGCTTGACTATAGTAGTAAAGAGGAAAAACACAAACATGTCGCCTGACTATAGTAGTAAAGAGGACAAACACAAACATGTCGCCTGACTATAGTAGTAAAGAGGACAAACACAAACATGTCGCCTGACTATAGTAGTAAAGAGAACAAACACAAACATGTCGCCTGACTATAGTAGTAAAGAGGACAAACACAAACATATCGTCTGACTATAGTAGTAAAGAGAACAAACACAAACATGTCGCCTGACTATAGTAGTAAAGAGAACAAACACAAACATGTCGTCTGACTATAGTAGTAAAGAGAACAAACACAAACATGTCGCCTGACTATAGTAGTAAAGAGGACAAAAACAAACATGTCGCCTGACTATAGCAGTAAAGAGAACAAACACAAACATGTCGCCTGACTATAGTAGTAAAGAGAACAAACACAAACATGTCGTCAGACTATAGTAGTAAAGAGGACAAACACAAACATGTCGCCTGACTATAGTAGTAAAGAGAACAAACATGTCGCCTGCCTATAGTAGTAAAGAGGACAAACACAAACATGTCGTCTGACTATAGTAGTAAAGAGGACAAACACAAACATGTCGCCTGACTATAGTAGTAAAGAGAACAAACACAAACATGTCGCCTGACTATAGTAGTAAAGAGAACAAACACAAACATGTCGCCTGACTATAGTAGTAAAGAGAACAAACACAAACATGTCGTCAGACTATAGTAGTAAAGAGGACAAACACAAACATGTCGCATGACTATAGTAGTAAAGAGAACAAACACAAACATATCGCCTGACTATAGTAGTAAAGAGGACAAACACAAACATATCGCTTGACTATGGTAGTAAAGAGGATAAACACAAACATGTTGCCTGACTATAGTAGTAAAGAGAACAAACACAAACATGTCGCCTGACTATAGTAGTAAAGAGGACAAACACAAACATGTCGCCTGACTATAGTAGTAAAGAGGACAAACACAAACATGTCGCCTGACTATAGTAGTAAAGAGGACAAACACAAACATGTCGCCTGACTATAGTAGTAAAGACGACAAACACAAACATGTCGTCAGACTATAGTAGTAAAGAGGACAAACACAAATATGTCGTCTGACTATAGTAGTAAAGAGGACAAACACAAACATGTCGCCTGACTATAGTAGTAAAGAGAACAAACACAAACATGTCGCCTGACTATAGTAGTAAAGAGGACAAACACAAATATGTCGCCTGGCTATAGTAGTAAAGAGAACAAACACAAACATATCGTCTGACTATAGTAGTAAAGAGGACAAACACAAACATGTCGTCAGATTATAGTAGTAAAGAGAACAAACACAAACATGTCGCCTGACTATAGTAGTAAAGAGAACAAACACAATCATGTCGTCAGACTATAGTAGTAAAGAGAACAAACACAAACATGTCGCCTGACTATAGTAGTAAAGAGGACAAACACAAATATGTCGCCTGGCTATAGTAGTAAAGAGAACAAACACAAACATATCGTCTGACTATAGTAGTAAAGAGGACAAACACAAACATGTCGTCAGATTATAGTAGTAAAGAGAACAAACACAAACATGTCGCCTGACTATAGTAGTAAAGAGAACAAACACAAACATGTCGCCTGACTATAGTAGTAAAGAGAACAAACACAAACATGTCGCCTGCCTATAGTAGTAAAGAGAACAAACACAAACATGTCGTCAGACTATAGTAGTAAAGAGAACAAACACAAACATGTCGCCTGACTATAGTAGTAAAGAGAACAAACACAAACATGTCGCCTGACAATAGTAGTAAAGAGGACAAACACAAACATGTCGCCTGACTATAGTAGTAAAGAGAACAAACACAAACATATCGTCTGACTATAGTAGTAAAGAGAACAAACACAAACATGTCGTCAGATTATAGTAGTAAAGAGAACAAACACAAACATGTCGCCTGACTATAGTAGTAAAGAGAACAAACACAAACATGTCGCCTGACTATAGTATTAAAGAGACCAAACACAAACATGTCGTCAGACTATAGTAGTAAAGAGGACAAACACAAACATGTCGCCTGACTATAGTAGTAAAGAGGACAAACACAAACATGTCGCCTGACTATAGTATTAAAGAAGACAAACACAAACATGTCGTCTGACTATAGTAGTAAATAGGACAAACACAAACATATCGTCTGACTATAGTAGTAAAGAGGACAAACACAAACATGTCGTCTGACTATGGTAGTAAAGAGGACAAACACAAACATGTCGCCTGACTATAGTAGTAAAGAGGACAAACACAAACATGTCGCCTGACTATAGTAGTAAAGAGGACAAACACAAACATGTCGCCTGACTATAGTAGTAAAGAGGACAAGCACAAACATGTCGCCTGACTATAGTAGTAAAGAGGACAAATACAAACATATCGTCTGACTATAGTAGTAAAGAGAACAAACACAAACATGTCGTCTGACTATAGTAGTAAAGAGAACAAACACAAACATGTCGCCTGACTATAGTAGTAAAGAGGACAAACACAAACATGTCGCCTGACTATAGTAGTAAAGAGGACAAACACAAACATGTCGCCTGACTATAGTAGTAAAGAGGACAAACACAAACATGTCGTCTGACTATAGTAGTAAAGAGGACAAACACAAACATATCGTCTGACTATAGTAGTAAAGAGAGCAAGCACAAACATGTCGCCTGACTATAGTAGTAAAGAGAACAAACACAAACATGTCGTCAGACTATAGTAGTAAAGAGAACAAACACAAACATATCGCCTGACTATAGTAGTAAAGAGGACAAACACAAACATGTCGCCTGACAATAGTAGTAAAGAGGACAAACACAAACATGTCGCCTGACTATAGTAGTAAAGAGGACAAACACAAACATGTCGCCTGACTATAGTAGTAAAGAGAACAAACACAAACATGTCGCCTGACTATAGTAGTAAAGAGGACAAACACAAACATGTCGCCTGACTATAGTAGTAAAGAGGACAAACACAAACATGTCGCCTGACTATAGTAGTAAAGAGGACAAACACAAACATGTCGTCTGACTATAGTAGTAAAGAGGACAAACACAAACATATCGTCTGACTATAGTAGTAAAGAGGACAAACACAAACATGTCGCCTGACTATAGTAGTAAAGAGAACAAACACAAACATGTCGTCTGACTATAGTAGTAAAGAGAACAAACACAAACATGTCGCCTGACTATAGTAGTAAAGAGGACAAACACAAACATGTCGCCTGACTATAGTAGTAAAGAGTACAAACACAAACATGTCGCCTGAATATAGTAGTAAAGAGGATAAACACAAACATGTCGCCTGACTATAGTAGTAAAGAGGACAAACACAAACATGTCGTCTGACTATAGTAGTAAAGAGAACAAACACAAACATGTCGCCTGACTATAGTAGTAAAGAGGACAAACACAAACATGTCGCCTGACTATAGTAGTAAAGAGGACAAACACAAACATATCGTCTGACTATAGTAGTAATTAAGACAAACACAAACATATCGTCTGACTATAGAAGTAAAGAGGACAAACACAAACATATCGTCTGACTATAGTAGTAAAGAGGACAAACACAAACATATCGTCTGACTATAGTAGTAAAAAGGACAAACACAAACATATCGTCTGACTATAGTAGTAAAGAGGAGAAACACAAACATGTCGCCTGACTATAGTAGTAAACAGGACAAACACAAACATGTCGCCTGACAATAGCAGTAAAGAGGACAAACACAAACATGTCGCCTGACTATAGTAGTAAAGAGGACAAACACAAACATGTCGCCTGACTATAGTAGTAAAGAGGACAAACACAAACATGTCGCCTGACTAGTATTAAAGAGGACAAACACAAACATGTCGCCTGACTATGGTAGTAAAGAGAACAAACACAAACATGTCGCCTTACTATAGTAGTAAAGAGAATAAACACCAACATGTCGTCTGACTATAGTAGTAAAGAGGACAAACACAAACATATCGCCTGACTATAGTAGTAAAGAGAACAAACACAAACATGTCGCCTGACTATAGTAGTAAAGAGGACAAACACAAACATGTCGCCTGACTATAGTAGTAAAGAGAACAAACACAAACATATCGCCTGACTATAGTAGTAAAGAGGACAAACACAAACATGTCGCCTGACAATAGTAGTAAAGAGAACAAACACAAACATGTCGCCAGACTATAGTAATAAAGAGGAGAAACACAAACATGTCGTCTGACTATAGTAGTAAAGAGGACAAACACAAACATGTCGCCTGACTATAGCAGTAAAGAGGACAAGCATAAACATATCGTCTGACTATAGAAGTAAAGAGGACAAACACAAACATATCGTCTGACTATAGTAGTAAAGAGGACAAACACAAACATATCGTCTGACTATAGTAGTAAAGAGGACAAACACAAACATGTCGCCTGACTATAGTAGTAAAGAGAACAAACACAAACATGTCGTCTGACTATAGTAGTAAAGAGGACAAACACAAACATATCGCCTGACTATAGTAGTAAAGAGGACAAACACAAACATGTCGCCTGACTATAGTAGTAAAGAGAACAAACACAAACATGTCGTCTGACTATAGTAGTAAAGAGGACAAACACAAACATATCGCCTGACTATAGTAGTAAAGAGAACAAACACAAACATGTCGCCTGACTATAGTAGTAAAGAGGACACACACAAACATGTCGCCTGACTATAGTAGTAAAGAGAACAAACACAAACATATCGCCTGACTGTAGTAGTAAAGAGGACAAACACAAACATGTCGCCTGACTATAGTAGTAAAGAGAACAAACACAAACATGTCGCCTGACTATAGTAGTAAAGAGGACAAACACAAACATATCGTCTGACTATAGTAGTAAAGAGGAGAAACACAAACATGTCGCCTGACTATAGTAGTAAAGAGGACAAACACAAACATGTCGCCTGACTATAGCAGTAAAAAGGACAAACACAAACATGTCGCCTGACTATAGTAGTAAAGAGGACAAACACAAACATGTCGCCTGACTATAGTAGTAAAGAGGACAAACACAAACATGTCGTCTGACTATAGTATTAAAGAGGACAAACACAAACATGTCGCCTGACTATGGTAGTAAAGAGAACAAACACAAACATGTCGCCTTACTATGGTAGTAAAGAGAACAAACACAAACATGTCGTCTGACTATAGTAGTAAAGAGGACAAACACAAACATATCGCCTGACTATAGTAGTAAAGAGAACAAACACAAACATGTCGCCTGACTATAGTAGTAAATAGGACAAACACAAACATGTCGCCTGACTATAGTAGTAAAGAGAACAAACACAAACATATCGCCTGACTATAGTAGTAAAGAGGACAAACACAAACATGTCGCCTGACTATAGTAGTAAAGAGAACAAACACAAACATGTCGCCTGACTATAGTAATAAAGAGGAGAAACACAAACATGTCGTCTGACTATAGTAGTAAAGAGGACAAACACAAACATGTCGCCTGACTATAGTAGTAAAGAGAACAAACACAAACATGTCGCCTGACTATAGTAGTAAAGAGAACAAACACAAACATGTCGCCTGACTATAGTAGTAAAGAGAACAAACACTAACATGTCGTCTAACTATAGTAGTTAGTAAAGAGAACAAACACAAACATGTCGCCTGACTATAGTAGTAAAGAGGACAAACACAAACATGTCGCCTGACTATAGTAGCAAAGAGTACAAACACAAACATGTCGCCTGACTATAGTAGTAAAGAGGATAAACACAAACATGTCGCCTGACTATAGTAGTAAAGAGGACAAACACAAACATGTCGTCTGACTATAGTAGTAAAGAGAACAAACACAAACATGTCGCCTGACTATAGTAGTAAAGAGGACAAACACAAACATGTCGCCTGACTATAGTAGTAAAGAGGACAAACACAAACATATCGTCTGACTATAGTAGTAAAGAGGACAAACACAAACATGTCGTCTGAATATAGTAGTAAAGAGGAAAAACACAAACATATTGTCTGACTATAGAAGTAAAGAGGACAAACACAAACATATCGTCTGACTATAGTAGTAAAGAGGACAAACACAAACATATCGTCTGACTATAGTAGTAAAAAGGACAAACACAAACATTTCGTCTGACTATAGTAGTAAAGAGGAGAAACACAAACATGTCGCCTGACTATAGTAGTAAAGAGGACAAACACAAACATATCGCCTGACTATAGCAGTAAAGAGGACAAACACAAACATGTCGCCTGACTATAGTAGTAAAGAGGACAAACACAAACATGTCGCCTGACTATGGTAGTAAAGAGGACAAACACAAACATGTCGCCTGACTATAGTATTAAAGAGGACAAACACAAACATGTCGCCTGACTATAGTAGTAAAGAGAACAAACACAAACATGTCGCCTGACTATGGTAGTAAAGAGAACAAACACAAACATGTCGCCTTACTATAGTAGTAAAGAGAAAAAACACAAACATGTCGTCTGACTATAGTAGTAAAGAGAACAAACACAAACATGTCGCCTGACTATAGTAGTAAAGAGGACAAACACAAACATATCGCCTGACTATAGTAGTAAAGAGAACAAACACAAACATATCGCCTGACTATAGTAGTAAAGAGGACAAACACAAACATGTCGCCTGACTATAGTAGTAAAGAGAACAAACACAAACATGTCGCCTGACTATAGTAATAAAGAGGAGAAACACAAACATGTCTTCTGACTATAGTAGTAAAGAGGACAAACACAAACATGTCGCCTAACTATAGTAGTAAAGAGAACAAACACAAACATGTCGCCAGACTATAGTAGTAAAGAGAACAAACACAAACATGTCGCCTGACTATAGTAGTAAAGAGAACAAACACAAACATGTCGTCAGACTATAGTAGTAAAGAGGACAAACACAAACATGTCGCCTGACTATAGTAGTAAAGAGAACAAACACAAACATATCGCCTGACTATAGTAGTAAAGAGGACAAACACAAACATATCGCCTGACTATGGTAGTAAAGAGGATAAACACAAACATGTCGCCTGACTATAGTAGTAAAGAGAACAAACACAAACATATCGCCTGACTATAGTAGTAAAGAGGACAAACACAAACATGTCGCCTGACTATAGTAGTAAAGAGGACAAACACAAACATGTCGCCTGACTATAGTAGTAAAGAGGACAAAAACAAACATGTCGCCTGACTATAGTATTAAAGAGGACAAACACATACATGTCGTCAGACTATAGTAGTAAAGAGGACAAACACAAACATGTCGTATGACTATAGTAGTAAAGAGGACAAACACAAACATATCGCCTGACTATAGTAGTAAAGAGAACAAACACAAACATGTCGCCTGATTATGGTAGTAAAGAGAACAAACACAAACATGTCGCCTGACTATAGTAGTAAAGAGGACAAACACAAACATGTCGCCTGACTATAGTAGTAAAGAGAACAAACACAAACATATCGTCTGACTATAGTAGTAAAGAGGACAAACACAAACATGTCGTCAGATTATAGTAGTAAAGAGAACAAACACAAACATGTCGCCTGACTATAGTAGTAAAGAGAACAAACACAAACATATCGTCTGACTATAGTAGTAAAGAGGACAAACACAAACATGTTGTCAGATTATAGTAGTAAAGAGAACAAACACAAACATGTCGCCTGACTATAGTAGTAAAGAGAACAAACACAAACATGTCGCCTGACTATAGTATTAAAGAGAACAAACACAAACATGTCGTCAGACTATAGTAGTAAAGAGGACAAACACAAACATGTCGCCTGACTATAGTAGTAAAGAGGACAAACACAAAAATGTCGCCTGACTATAGTAGTAAAGAGGACAAACACAAACATATCGTTTGACTATGGTAGTAAAGAGGACAAGCACAAACATATCGTCTGACTATAGTATTAAAGAAGACAAACACAAACATGTCGTCTGACTATAGTAGTAAAGAGGACAAACACAAACATATCGTCTGACTATAGTAGTAAAGAGGACAAACACAAACATGTCGTCGGACTATGGTAGTAAAGAGGACAATTACAAACATGTCGCCTGACTATAGTAGTAAAGAGGACAAACACAAACATGTCGCCTGACTATAGTAGTAAAGAGGACAAACACAAACATGTCGCCTGACTATAGTAGTAAAGAGGACAAACACAAACATGTCGCCTGACTATAGTAGTAAAGAGGACAAACACAAACATGTCGCCTGACTATAGTAGTAAAGAGGACAAAAACAAACATATCGTCTGACTATAGTAGTAAAGAGGACAAACACAAACATGTCGCCTGACTATAGTAGTAAAGAGAACAAACACAAACATGTCGTCTGACTATAGTAGTAAAGAGAACAAACACAAACATGTCGCCTGACTATAGTAGTAAAGAAGACAAACACAAACATGTCGCCTGACTATAGTAGTAAAGAGGACAAACACAAACATGTCGCCTGACTATAGTAGTAAAGAGGACAAACACAAACATGTCGCCTGACTATAGTAGTAAAGAGGACAAACACAAACATGTCGCCTGACTATAGTAGTAAAGAGGACAAACACAAACATGTCGTCTGAATATAGTATTAAAGAGGACAAACACAAACATATCGTCTGAATATAGTAGTAAAGAGAACAAACACAAACATGTCGCCTGACTATGGTAGTAAAGAGAACAAACACAAACATGTCGTCTGACTATAGTAGTAAAGAGAACAAACACAAACATGTCGCCTGACTATAGTAGTAAAGAGGACAAAAACAAACATGTCACCTGACTATAGTAGTAAAGAGAACAAACACAAACATGTCGCCTGACTATAGTATTAAAGAGAACAAACACAAACATGTCGTCAGACTATAGTAGTAAAGAGGACAAACACAAACATGTCGCCTGACTATAGTAGTAAACAGGACAAACAAAAACATGTCGCCTGACTATAGTATTAAAGAAGACAAACACAAACATGTCGTCTGACTATAGTAGTAAAGAGGACAAACACAAACATATCGTCTGACTATAGTAGTAAAGAGGACAAACACAAACATGTCGTCTGACTATGGTAGTAAAGAGGACAAACACAAACATGTCGCCTGACTATAGTAGTAAAGAGGACAAACACAAACATGTCGCCTGACTATAGTAGTAAAGAGGACAAACACAAACATGTCGCCTGACTATAGTAGTAAAAAGAACAAACACAAACATATCGCCTGACTATAGTAGTAAAGAGGACAAACACAAACATGTCGCCTGACTATAGTAGTAAAGAGAACAAACACAAACATGTCGCCTGACTATAGTAATAAACAGGAGAAACACAAACATGTCGTCTGACTATAGTAGTAAAGAGGACAAACACAAACATATCGTCTGACTATAGAAGTAAAGAGGACAAACACAAACATATCGTCTGACTATAGTAGTAAAGAGGACAAACACAAACATGTCGTCGGACTATGGTAGTAAAGAGGACAAACACAAACATGTCGCCTGACTATAGTAGTAAAGAGGACAAACACAAACATGTCGCCTGACTATAGTAGTAAAGAGGACAAACACAAACATGTCGCCTGACTATAGTAGTAAAGAGGACAAACACAAACATGTCGCCTGACTATAGTAGTAAAGAGGACAAACACAAACATATCGTTTGACTATGGTAGTAAAGAGGACAAACACAAACATATCGTCTGACTATAGTATTAAAGAAGACAAACACAAACATGTCGTCTGACTATAGTAGTAAAGAGGACAAACACAAACATATCGTCTGACTATAGTAGTAAAGAGGACAAGCACAAACATGTCGTCGGACTATGGTAGTAAAGAGGACAAACACAAACATGTCGCCTGACTATAGTAGTAAAGAGGACAAACACAAACATGTCGCCTGACTATAGTAGTAAAGAGGACAAACACAAACATGTCGCCTGACTATAGTAGTAAAGAGGACAAACACAAACATGTCGCCTGACTATAGTAGTAAAGAGGACAAACACAAACATGTCGCCTGACTATAGTAGTAAAGAGGACAAACACAAACATATCGTCTGACTATAGTAGTAAAGAGGACAAACACAAACATGTCGCCTGACTATAGTAGTAAAGAGAACAAACACAAACATGTCGTCTGACTATAGTAGTAAAGAGACCAAACACAAACATGTCGCCTGACTATAGTAGTAAAGAGGACAAACACAAACATGTCGCCTGACTATAGTAGTAAAGAGGACAAACACAAACATGTCGCCTGACTATAGTAGTAAAGAGGACAAACACAAACATGTCGCCTGACTATAGTAGTAAAGAGGACAAACACAAAGATGTCGCCTGACTATAGTATTAAAGAGGACAAACACAAACATGTCGCCTGACTATAGTAGTAAAGAGAACAAACACAAACATGTCGCCTGACTTTGGTAGTAAAGAGAACAAACACAAACATGTCGCCTTACTATAGTAGTAAAGAGAACAAACACAAACATGTCGTCTGACTATAGTAGTAAAGAGGACAAACACAAACATATCGCCTGACTATAGTAGTAAAGAGAACAAACACAAACATGTCGCCTGACTATAGTAGTAAAGAGGACAAACACAAACATATCGCCTGACTATAGTAGTAAAGAGAACAAACACAAACATATCGCCTGACTATAGTAGTAAAGAGGACAAACACAAACATGTCGCATGACTATAGTAGTAAAGAGAACAAACACAAACATATCGCCTGACTATAGTAGTAAAGAGGACAAACACAAACATATCGCCTGACTATGGTAGTAAAGAGGATAAACACAAACATGTCGCCTGACTATAGTAGTAAAGAGAACAAACACAAACATATCGCCTGACTATAGTAGTAAAGAGGACAAACACAAACATGTCGCCTGACTATAGTAGTAAAGAGGACAAACACAAACATGTCGCCTGACTATAGTAGTAAAGAGGACAAACACAAACATGTCGCCTGACTATAGTAGTAAAGAGGACAAACACAAACATGTCGTCAGACTATAGTAGTAAAGAGGACAAACACAAACATGTCGTATGACTATAGTAGTAAAGAGGACAAACACAAACATATCGCCTGACTATAGTAGTAAAGAGAACAAACACAACATGTCGCCTGACTATAGTAGTAAAGAGAACAAACACAAACATGTCGCCTGACTATAGTAGTAAAGAGAACAAACACAAACATGTCGCCTGACTATAGTAGTAAAGAGAACAAACACAAACATGTCGCCTGACTATAGTAATAAAGAGGAGAAACACAAACATGTCGTCTGACTATAGTAGTAAAGAGGACAAACACAAACATGTCGCCTGAATATAGTAGTAAAGAGAACAAACACAAACATGTCGCCTGACTATAGTAGTAAAGAGAACAAACACAAACATGTCGCCTGACTATAGTAGTAAAGAGAACAAACACAAACATGTCGTCAGACTATAGTAGTAAAGAGGACAAACACAAACATGTCGCATGACTATAGTAGTAAAGAGAACAAACACAAACATATCGCCTGACTATAGTAGTAAAGAGGACAAACACAAACATATCGCCTGACTATGGTAGTAAAGAGGATAAACACAAACATGTCGCCTGACTATAGTAGTAAAGAGAACAAATACAAACATATCGCCTGACTATAGTAGTAAAGAGGACAAACACAAACATGTCGCCTGACTATAGTAGTAAAGAGGACAAACACAAACATGTCGCCTGACTATAGTAGTAAAGAGGACAAACACAAACATGTCGCCTGACTATAGTAGTAAAGAGGACAAACACAAACATGTCGTCAGACTATAGTAGTAAAGAGGACAAACACAAACATGTCGTATGACTATAGTAGTAAAGAGGACAAACACAAACATATCGCCTGACCATAGTAGTAAAGAGAACAAACACAAACATGTCGCCTGACTATAGTAGTAAAGAGAACAAACACAAACATGTCGCCTGACTATAGTAGTAAAGAGGACAAACACAAACATGTCGCCTGGCTATAGTAGTAAAGAGAACAAACACAAACATATCGTCTGACTATAGTAGTAAAGAGGACAAACACAAACATGTCGTCAGATTATAGTAGTAAAGAGAACAAACACAAACATGTCGCCTGACTATAGTAGTAAAGAGAACAAACACAAACATGTCGCCTGACTATAGTAGTAAAGAGAACAAACACAAACATATCGCCTTACTATAGTAGTAAAGAGAACAAACACAAACATGTCGTCTGACTATAGTAGTAAAGAGGACAAACACAAACATATCGCCTGACTATAGTAGTAAAGAGAACAAACACAAACATGTCGCCTGACTATAGTAGTAAAGAGAACAAATACAAACATATCGCCTGACTATAGTAGTAAAGAGGACAAACACAAACATGTCGCCTGACTATAGTAGTAAAGAGGACAAACACAAACATGTCGCCTGACTATAGTAGTAAAGAGGACAAACACAAACATGTCGCCTGACTATAGTAGGAAAGAGGACAAACACAAACATGTCGTCAGATTATAGTAGTAAAGAGAACAAACACAAACATGTCGCCTGACTATAGTAGTAAAGAGAACAAACACAAACATGTCGCCTGACTATAGTAGTAAAGAGAACAAACACAAACATGTCGCCTTACTATAGTAGTAAAGAGAACAAACACAAACATGTCGTCTGACTATAGTAGTAAAGAGGACAAACACAAACATATCGCCTGACTATAGTAGTAAAGAGAACAAACACAAACATGTCGCCTGACTATAGTAGTAAAGAGGACAAACACAAACATATCGCCTGACTATAGTAGTAAAGAGAACAAACACAAACATATCGCCTGACTATAGTAGTAAAGAGGACAAACACAAACATGTCGCCTGACTATAGTAGTAAAGAGAACAAACACAAACATGTCGCCTGACTATAGTAATAAAGAGGAGAAACACAAACATGTCGTCTGACTATAGTAGTAAAGAGGACAAACACAAACATGTCGCCTGACTATAGTAGTAAAGAGAACAAACACAAACATGTCGCCTGACTATAGTAGTAAAGAGAACAAACACAAACATGTCGCCTGACTATAGTAGTAAAGATAACAAACACAAACATGTCGTCAGACTATAGTAGTAAAGAGGACAAACACAAACATGTCGCATGACTATAGTAGTAAAGAGAACAAACACAAACATATCGCCTGACTATAGTAGTAAAGAGGACAAACACAAACATCGCCTGACTATGGTAGTAAAGAGGATAAACACAAACATGTCGCCTGACTATAGTAGTAAAGAGAACAAACACAAACATATCGCCTGACTATAGTAGTAAAGAGGACAAACACAAACATGTCGCCTGGCTATAGTAGTAAAGAGGACAAACACAAACATGTCGCCTGACTATAGTAGTAAAGAGGACAAACACAAACATGTCGCCTGACTATAGTAGTAAAGAGGACAAACACAAACATGTCGTCAGACTATAGTAGTAAAGAGGACAAACACAAACATGTCGTATGACTATAGTAGTAAAGAGGACAAACACAAACATATCGCCTGACTATAGTAGTAAAGAGAGCAAACACAACATGTCGCCTGACTATAGTAGTAAAGAGAACAAACACAAACATGTCGCCTGACTATAGTAGTAAAGAGGACAAACACAAACATGTCGCCTGGCTATAGTAGTAAAGAGAACAAACACAAACATATCGTCTGACTATAGTAGTAAAGAGGACAAACACAAACATGTCGTCAGATTATAGTAGTAAAGAGAACAAACACAAACATGTCGCCTGACTATAGTAGTAAAGAGAACAAACACAAACATGTCGCCTGACTATAGTAGTAAAGAGAACAAACACAAACATGTCGCCTGACTATAGTAATAAAGAGGAGAAACACAAACATGTCGTCTGACTATAGTAGTAAAGAGGACAAACACAAACATGTCGCCTGAATATAGTAGTAAAGAGAACAAACACAAACATGTCGCCTGACTATAGTAGTAAAGAGAACAAACACAAACATGTCGCCTGACTATAGTAGTAAAGAGAACAAACACAAACATGTCGTCAGACTATAGTAGTAAAGAGGACAAACACAAACATGTCGCATGACTATAGTAGTAAAGAGAACAAACACAAACATATCGCCTGACTATAGTAGTAAAGAGGACAAACACAAACATATCGCCTGACTATGGTAGTAAAGAGGATAAACACAAACATGTCGCCTGACTATAGTAGTAAAGAGAACAAATACAAACATATCGCCTGACTATAGTAGTAAAGAGGACAAACACAAACATGTCGCCTGACTATAGTAGTAAAGAGGACAAACACAAATATGTCGCCTGACTATAGTAGTAAAGAGGACAAACACAAACATGTCGCCTGACTATAGTAGTAAAGAGGACAAACACAAACATGTCGTCAGACTATAGTAGTAAAGAGGACAAACACAAACATGTCGTATGACTATAGTAGTAAAGAGGACAAACACAAACATATCGCCTGACTATAGTAGTAAAGAGAACAAACACAAACATGTCGCCTGACTATAGTAGTAAAGAGAACAAACACAAACATGTCGCCTGACTATAGTAGTAAAGAGGACAAACACAAACATGTCGCCTGGCTATAGTAGTAAAGAGAACAAACACAAACATATCGTCTGACTATAGTAGGAAAGAGGACAAACACAAACATGTCGTCAGATTATAGTAGTAAAGAGAACAAACACAAACATGTCGCCTGACTATAGTAGTAAAGAGAACAAACACAAACATGTCGCCTGACTATAGTAGTAAAGAGAACAAACACAAACATGTCATCAGACTATAGTAGTAAAGAGAACAAACACAAACATGTCGCCTGACTATAGTAGTAAAGAGGACAAACACAAACATGTCGCCTGACTATAGTAGTAAAGAGAACAAACACAAACATATCGTCTGACTATAGTAGTAAAGAGGACAAACACAAACATGTCGTCAGATAATAGTAGTAAAGAGAACAAACACAAACATGTCGCCTGACTATAGTAGTAAAGAGAACAAACACAAACATGTCGCCTGACTATAGTATTAAAGAGAACAAACACAAACATGTCGTCAGACTATAGTAGTAAAGAGGACAAACACAAACATGTCGCCTGACTATAGTAGTAAAGAGGACAAACACAAACATATCGTTTGACTATAGTAGTAAAGAGGACAAACACAAACATATCGTCTGACTATAGTATTAAAGAAGACAAACACAAACATGTCGTCTGACTATAGTAGTAAAGAGGACAAACACAAACATATCGTCTGACTATAGTAGTAAAGAGGACAAACACAAACATGTCGTCTGACTATGGTAGTAAAGAGGACAAACACAAACATGTCGCCTGACTATAGTAGTAAAGAGGACAAACACAAACATGTCGCCTGACTATAGTAGTAAAGAGGACAAACACAAACATGTCGCCTGACTATAGTAGTAAAGAGGGCAAACACAAACATGTCGCCTGACTATAGTAGTAAAGAGGACAAACACAAACATGTCGCCTGACTATAGTAGGAAAGAGGACACACACAAACATGTCGCCTGACTATGGTAGTAAAGAGGACAAACACAAACATGTCGCCTGACTATAGTAGTAAAGAGGACAAACAGAAACATATCGCCTGACTATGGTAGTAAAGAGGACAAACACAAACATGCCGCCTGACTATAGTAGTAAAGAGGACAAACACAAACATATCGTTTGACTATAGTAGTAAAGAGGACAAACACAAACATGTCGCCTGACTATAGTAGTAAAGAGAACAAACACAAACATGTCGTCTGACTATAGTAGTAAAGAGAACAAACACAAACATGTCGCCTGACTATAGTAGTAAAGAGGACAAACACAAACATGTCGCCTGACTATAGTAGTAAAGAGGACAAACACAAACATGTCGCCTGACTATAGTAGTAAAGAGGACAAACACAAACATGTCGCCTGACTATAGTAGTAAAGAGGACAAACACAAACATGTCGCCTGACTATAGTAGTAAAGAGGACAAACACAAACATGTCGCCTGACTATAGTAGTAAAGAGGACAAACACAAACATGTCGCCTGACTATAGTAGTAAAGAGGACAAACACAAACATGTCGCCTGACTATAGTAGTAAAGAGGACAAACACAAACATGTCGTCAGACTATAGTAGTAAAGAGGACAAACACAAACATGTCGTATGACTATAGTAGTAAAGAGGACAAACACAAACATATCGCCTGACTATAGTAGTAAAGAGAACAAACACAAACATGTCGCCTGACTATAGTAGTAAAGAGAACAAACACAAACATGTCGCCTGACTATAGTAGTAAAGAGGACAAACACAAACATGTCGACTGGCTATAGTAGTAAAGAGAACAAACAGAAACATATCGTCTGACTATAGTAGGAAAGAGGACAAACACAAACATGTCGCCTGACTATAGTAGTAAAGAGAACAAACACAAACATATCGTCTGACTATAGTAGTAAAGAGGACAAACACAAACATGTCGTCAGATAATAGTAGTAAAGAGAACAAACACAAACATGTCGCTTGACTATAGTAGTAAAGAGAAAAAACACAAACATGTCGCCTGACTATAGTATTAAAGAGAACAAACACAAACATGTCATCAGACTATAGTAGTAAAGAGGACAAACACAAACATGTCGCCTGACTATAGTAGTAAAGAGGACAAACACAAACATATCGTTTGACTATGGTAGTAAAGAGGACAAACACAAACATATCGTCTGACTATAGTATTAAAGAAGACAAACACAAACATGTCGTCTGACTATAGTAGTAAAGAGGACAAACACAAACATATCGTCTGACTATAGTAGTAAAGAGGACAAACACAAACATATCGTCTGACTATGGTAGTAAAGAGGACAAACACAAACATGTCGCCTGACTATAGTAGTAAAGAGGACAAACACAAACATGTCGCCTGACTATAGTAGTAAAGAGGACAAACACAAACATGTCGCCTGACTATAGTAGTAAAGAGGGCAAACACAAACATGTCGCCTGACTATAGTAGTAAAGAGGACAAACACAAACATGTCGTCTGACTATAGTAGTAAAGAGGACAAACACAAACATATCGTCTGACTATAGTAGTTAAGAGAACAAACACAAACATGTCGCCTGACTATAGTAGTAAAGAGGACACACACAAACATGTCGCCTGACTATGGTAGTAAAGAGGACAAACACAAACATGTCGCCTGACTATAGTAGTAAAGAGGACAAACACAAACATATCGCCTGACTATAGTAGTAAAGAGGACAAACACAAACATGTCGCCTGACTATAGTAGTAAAGAGGACAAACACAAACATATCGTTTGACTATAGTAGTAAAGAGGACAAACACAAACATGTCGCCTGACTATAGTAGTAAAGAGAACAAACACAAACATGTCGTCTGACTATAGTAGTAAAGAGAACAAACACAAACATGTCGCCTGACTATAGTAGTAAAGAGGACAAACACAAACATGTCGCCTGACTATAGTAGTAAAGAGGACAAACACAAACATGTCGCCTGACTATAGTAGTAAAGAGGACAAACACAAACATGTCGCCTGACTATAGTAGTAAAGAGGACAAACACAAACATGTCGCCTGACTATAGTAGTAAAGAGGACAAACACAAACATGTCGTCTGACTATAGTAGTAAAGAGGACAAACACAAACATATCGTCTGACTATAGTAGTAAAGAGAACAAACACAAACATGTCGCCTGACTATAGTAGTAAAGAGAACAAACACAAACATGTCGTCTGACTATAGTAGTAAAGAGAACAAACACAAACATGTCGCCTGACTATAGTAGTAAAGAGGACAAAAACAAACATGTCGCCTGACTATAGTAGTAAAGAGAACAAACACAAACATGCCGCCTGACTATAGTATTAAAGAGAACAAACACAAACATGTCGTCAGACTATAGTAGTAAAGAGGACAAACACAAACATGTCGCCTGACCATAGTAGTAAAGAGGACAAACACAAACATTTCGCCTGACTATAGTATTAAAGAAGACAAACACAAACATGTCGTCTGACTATAGTAGTAAAGAGGACAAACACAAACATATCGTCTGACTATAGTAGTAAAGAGGACAAACACAAACATGTCGTCTGACTATGGTAGTAAAGAGGACAAACACAAACATGTCGCCTGACTATAGTAGTAAAGAGGACAAACACAAACATGTCGCCTGACTATAGTAGTAAAGAGGACAAACACAAACATGTCGCCTGACTATAGTAGTAAAGAGGACAAACACAAACATGTCGCCTGACTATGGTAGTAAAGAGGACAAACACAAACATGTCGTCTGACTATAGTAGTAAAGAGGACAAACACAAACATATCGTCTGACTATAGTAGTAAAGAGAACAAACACAAACATGTCGCCTGACTATAGTAGTAAAGAGTACAAACACAAACATGTCGCCTGACTATGGTAGTAAAGAGGACAAACACAAACATGTCGCCTGACTATAGTAGTAAAGAGGACAAACACAAACATATCGCCTGACTATAGTAGTAAAGAGGACAAACACAAACATGTCGCCTGACTATAGTAGTAAAGAGGACAAACACAAACATATCGTCTGACTATAGTAGTAAAGAGGACAAACACAAACATGTCGCCTGACTATAGTAGTAAAGAGAACAAACACAAACATGTCGTCTGACTATAGTAGTAAAGAGAACAAACACAAACATGTCGCCTGACTATAGTAGTAAAGAGGACAAACACAAACATGTCGCCTGACTATAGTAGTAAAGAGGACAAACACAAACATGTCGCCTCACTATAGTAGTAAAGAGGACAAACACAAACATGTCGCCTGACTATAGTAGTAAAGAGGACAAACACAAACATGTCGCCTGACTATGGTAGTAAAGAGGACAAACACAAACATGTCGTCTGACTATAGTAGTAAAGAGGACAAACACAAACATGTCGTCTGACTATAGTAGTAAAGAGAACAAACACAAACATGTCGCCTGACTATAGTAGTAAAGAGAACAAACACAAACATGTCGTCTGACTATAGTAGTAAAGAGAACAAACACAAACATGTCGCCTGACTATAGTAGTAAAGAGGACAAAAACAAACATGTCGCCTGACTATAGTAGTAAAGAGGACAAACACAAACATGTCGCCTGACTATAGTAGTAAACAGGACAAACACAAACATGTCGCCTGACTATAGTAGTAAAGAGAACAAACACAAACATGTCGCCTGACTATAGTAGTAAAGAGGACAAACACAAACATGTCGCCTGACTATAGTAGTAAAGAGGACAAACACAAACATGTCGCCTGACTATAGTAGTAAAGAAGACAAACACAAACATGTCGTCTGACTATAGTAGTAAAGAGGACAAACACAAACATATCGTCTGACTATAGTAGTAAAGAGAACAAACACAAACATGTCGCCTGACTATGGTAGTAAAGAGGACAAACACAAACATGTCGCCTGACTATAGTAGTAAAGAGGACAAACACAAACATATCGCCTGACTATAGTAGTAAAGAGGACAAACACAAACATGTCGCCTGACTATAGTAGTAAAGAGGACAAACACAAACATGTCGTCTGACTATAGTAGTAAAGAGGACAAACACAAACATATCGTCTGACTATAGTAGTAAAGAGAACAAACACAAACATGTCGCCTGACTATAGTAGTAAAGAGAACAAACACAAACATGTCGTCTGACTATAGTAGTAAAGAGAACAAACACAAACATGTCGCCTGACTATAGTAGTAAAGAGGACAAAAACAAACATGTCGCCTGACTATAGTAGTAAAGAGAACAAACACAAACATGTCGCCTGACTATAGTATTAAAGAGAACAAACACAAACATGTCGTCAGACTATAGTAGTAAAGAGGACAAACACAAACATGTCACCTGACTATAGTAGTAAAGAGGACAAACACAAACATGTCGCCTGACTATAGTATTAAAGTAGAGAAACACAAACATGTCGTCTGACTATAGTAGTAAAGAGGACAAACACAAACATATCGTCTGACTATAGTAGGAAAGAGGACAAACACAAACATGTCGTCTGACTATAGTAGTAAAGAGGACAAACACAAACATATCGTCTGTCTATAGTAGTAAAGAGAACAAACACAAACATGTCGCCTGACAATAGTAGTAAAGAGGACAAACACAAACATGTCGCCTGATTATAGTAATAAAGAGGACAAACACAAACATATCGCCTGACTATAGTAGTAAAGAGGACAAACACAAACATGTCGCCTGACTATAGTAGTAAAGAGGACAAACACAAACATATCGTCTGACTATAGTAGTAAAGAGGACAAACACAAACATGTCGCCTGACTATAGTAGTAAAGAGAACAAACACAAACATGTCGTCTGATTATAGTAGTAAAGAGAACAAACACAAACATGTCGCCTGACTATAGTAGTAAAGAGGACAAACACAAACATGTCGCCTGACTATAGTAGTAAAGAGGACAAACACAAACATGTCGCCTGACTATAGTAGTAAAGAGGACAAACACAAACATGTCGCCTGACTATAGTAGTAAAGAGGACAAACACAAACATGTCGCCTGACTATAGTAGTAAAGAGGACAAACACAAACATGTCGCCTGACTATAGTAGTAAAGAGGACAAACACAAAGATGTCGCCTGACTATAGTAGTAAAGAGGACAAACACAAACATGTCGTCTGACTATAGTATTAAAGAGGACAAACACAAACATATCGTCTGAATATAATAGTAAAGAGAACAAACACAAACATGTCGCCTGACTATAGTAGTAAAGAGAACAAACACAAACATGTCGTCTGACTATAGTAGTAAAGAGAACAAACACAAACATGTCGCCTGACTATAGTAGTAAAGAGGACAAAAAAAAACATGTCGCCTGGCTATAGTAGTAAAGAGAACAAACACAAACATGTCGCCTGACTATAGTATTAAAGAGAACAAACACAAACATGTCGTCAGACTATAGTAGTAAAGAGGACAAACACAAACATGTCGCCTGACTATAGTAGTAAAGAGGACAAACACAAACATGTCGCCTGACTATAGTAGTAAAGAGGACAAACACAAACATGTCGTCTGACTATGGTAGTAAAGAGGGCAAACACAAACATGTCGCCTGACTATAGTAGTAAAGAGGACAAACACAAACATGTCGCCTGACTATAGTAGTAAAGAGGACAAACACAAACATGTCGCCTGACTATAGTAGTAAAGAGGGCAAACACAAACATGTCGCCTGACTATAGTAGTAAAGAGAACAAACACAAACATATCGCCTGACTATAGTAGTAAAGAGGACAAACACAAACATGTCGCCTGACTATAGTAGTAAAGAGAACAAACACAAACATGTCGCCTGACTATAGTAATAAAGAGGAGAAACACAAACATGTCGTCTGACTATAGTAGTAAAGAGGACAAACACAAACATATCGTCTGACTATAGAAGTAAAGAGGACAAACACAAACATATCGTCTGACTATAGTAGTAAAGAGGACAAACACAAACATATCGTCTGACTATAGTAGTAAAAAGGACAAACACAAACATATCGTCTGACTATAGTAGTAAAGAGGAGAAACACAAACATGTCGCCTGACTATAGTAGTAAAGAGGACAAACACAAACATGTCGCCTGACAATAGCAGTAAAGAGGACAAACACAAACATGTCGCCTGACTATAGTAGTAAAGAGGACAAACACAAACATGTCGCCTGACTATAGTAGTAAAGAGGACAAACACAAACATGTCGCCTGACTATAATATTAAAGAGGACAAGCACAAACATGTCGCCTGACTATAGTAGTAAAGAGAACAAACACAAACATGTCGCCTGACTTTGGTAGTAAAGAGAACAAACACAAACATGTCGTCTGACTATAGTAGTAAAGAGGAAAAAGACAAACATATCGTCTGACTATAGTAGTAAAGAGGACAAACACAAACATGTCGCCTGACTATAGTAGTAAAGAGGGCAAACACAAACATGTCGTCTGACTATAGTAGTAAAGAGGACAAACACAAACATATCGTCTGACTATAGTAGTTAAGAGAACAAACACAAACATGTCGCCTGACTATAGTAGTAAAGAGGACACACACAAACATGTCGCCTGACCATGGTAGTAAAGAGGACAAACACAAACATGTCGCCTGACTATAGTAGTAAAGAGGACAAACACAAACATATCGCCTGACTATAGTAGTAAAGAGGACAAACACAAACATGTCACCTGACTATAGTAGTAAAGACGACAAACACAAACATATCGTTTGACTATAGTAGTAAAGAGGACAAACACAAACATGTCGCCTGACTATAGTAGTAAAGAGAACAAACACAAACATGTCGTCTGACTATAGTAGTAAAGAGAACAAACACAAACATGTCGCCTGACTATAGTAGTAAAGAGGACAAACACAAACATGTCGCCTGACTATAGTAGTAAAGAGGACAAACACAAACATGTCGCCTGACTATAGTAGTAAAGAGGACAAACACAAACATGTCGCCTGACTATAGTAGTAAAGAGGACAAACACAAACATGTCGCCTGACTATAGTAGTAAAGAGGACAAACACAAACATGTCGTCTGACTATAGTAGTAAAGAGGACAAACACAAACATATCGTCTGACTATAGTAGTAAAGAGAACAAACACAAACATGTCGCCTGACTATAGTAGTAAAGAGAACAAAAACAAACATGTCGTCTGACTATAGTAGTAAAGAGAACAAACACAAACATGTCGCCTGACTATAGTAGTAAAGAGGACAAAAACAAACATGTCGCCTGACTATAGTAGTAAAGAGAACAAACACAAACATGCCGCCTGACTATAGTATTAAAGAGAACAAACACAAACATGTCGTCAGACTATAGTAGTAAAGAGGACAAACACAAACAT
This sequence comes from Bathymodiolus septemdierum, assembly GCA_963383655.1. Classification (NCBI taxonomy): domain Eukaryota; kingdom Metazoa; phylum Mollusca; class Bivalvia; order Mytilida; family Modiolidae; genus Bathymodiolus; species Bathymodiolus septemdierum. The sequence continues at coordinate 16,402,134 of OY726524.1, read as the reverse complement.
GTCGCCTGACCATAGTAGTAAAGAGGACAAACACAAACATTTCGCCTGACTATAGTATTAAAGAAGACAAACACAAACATGTCGTCTGACTATAGTAGTAAAGAGGACAAACACAAACATATCGTCTGACTATAGTAGTAAAGAGGACAAACACAAACATGTCGTCTGACTATGGTAGTAAAGAGGACAAACACAAACATGTCGCCTGACTATAGTAGTAAAGAGGACAAACACAAACATGTCGCCTGACTATAGTAGTAAAGAGGACAAACACAAACATGTCGCCTGACTATAGTAGTAAAGAGGACAAACACAAACATGTCGCCTGACTATGGTAGTAAAGAGGACAAACACAAACATGTCGCCTGACTATAGTAGTAAAGAGAACAAACACAAACATATCGCCTGACTATAGTAGTAAAGAGGACAAACACAAACATGTCGCCTGACTATAGTAGTAAAGAGAACAAACACAAACATGTCGCCTGACTATAGTAATAAAGAGGAGAAACACAAACATGTCGTCTGACTATAGTAGTAAAGAGGACAAACACAAACATATCGTCTGACTATAGAAGTAAAGAGGACAAACACAAACATATCGTCTGACTATAGTAGTAAAGAGGACAAACACAAACATATCGTCTGACTATAGTAGTAAAAAGGACAAACACAAACATATCGTCTGACTATAGTAGTAAAGAGGAGAAACACAAACATGTCGCCTGACTATAGTAGTAAAGAGGACAAACACAAACATGTCGCCTGACAATAGCAGTAAAGAGGACAAACACAAACATGTCGCCTGACTATAGTAGTAAAGAGGACAAACACAAACATGTCGCCTGACTATAGTAGTAAAGAGGACAAACACAAACATGTCGCCTGACTATAGTATTAAAGAGGACAAACACAAACATGTCGCCTGACTATAGTAGTAAAGAGAACAAACACAAACATGTCGCCTGACTTTGGTAGTAAAGAGAACAAACACAAACATGTCGTCTGACTATAGTAGTAAAGAGGACAAACACAAACATATCGTCTGACTATAGTAGTAAAGAGGACAAACACAAACATGTCGTCTGACTATGGTAGTAAAGAGGACAAACACAAACATGTCGCCTGACTATAGTAGTAAAGAGGACAAACACAAACATGTCGTCTGACTATAGTAGTAAAGAGGACAAACACAAACATATCGTCTGACTATAGTAGTTAAGAGAACAAACACAAACATGTCGCCTGACTATAGTAGTAAAGAGGACACACACAAACATGTCGCCTGACTATGGTAGTAAAGAGGACAAACACAAACATGTCGCCTGACTATAGTAGTAAAGAGGACAAACACAAACATATCGCCTGACTATAGTAGTAAAGAGGACAAACACAAACATGTCGCCTGACTATAGTAGTAAAGAGGACAAACACAAACATATCGTTTGACTATAGTAGTAAAGAGGACAAACACAAACATGTCGCCTGACTATAGTAGTAAAGAGAACAAACACAAACATGTCGTCTGACTATAGTAGTAAAGAGAACAAACACAAACATGTCGCCTGACTATAGTAGTAAAGAGGACAAACACAAACATGTCGCCTGACTATAGTAGTAAAGAGGACAAACACAAACATGTCGCCTGACTATAGTAGTAAAGAGGACAAACACAAACATGTCGCCTGACTATAGTAGTAAAGAGGACAAACACAAACATGTCGCCTGACTATAGTAGTAAAGAGGACAAACACAAACATATCGTCTGACTATAGTAGTAAAGAGAACAAACACAAACATGTCGCCTGACTATAGTAGTAAAGAGGACAAACACAAACATATCGTCTGACTATAGTAGTAAAGAGAACAAACACAAACATGTCGCCTGACTATAGTAGTAAAGAGAACAAAAACAAACATGTCGTCTGACTATAGTAGTAAAGAGAACAAACACAAACATGTCGCCTGACTATAGTAGTAAAGAGGACAAAAACAAACATGTCGCCTGACTATAGTAGTAAAGAGAACAAACACAAACATGCCGCCTGACTATAGTATTAAAGAGAACAAACACAAACATGTCGTCAGACTATAGTAGTAAAGAGGACAAACACAAACATGTCGCCTGACCATAGTAGTAAAGAGGACAAACACAAACATTTCGCCTGACTATAGTATTAAAGAAGACAAACACAAACATGTCGTCTGACTATAGTAGTAAAGAGGACAAACACAAACATATCGTCTGACTATAGTAGTAAAGAGGACAAACACAAACATGTCGTCTGACTATGGTAGTAAAGAGGACAAACACAAACATGTCGCCTGACTATAGTAGTAAAGAGGACAAACACAAACATGTCGCCTGACTATAGTAGTAAAGAGGACAAACACAAACATGTCGCCTGACTATAGTAGTAAAGAGGACAAACACAAACATGTCGCCTGACTATGGTAGTAAAGAGGACAAACACAAACATGTCGTCTGACTATAGTAGTAAAGAGGACAAACACAAACATATCGTCTGACTATAGTAGTAAAGAGAACAAACACAAACATGTCGCCTGACTATAGTAGTAAAGAGGACAAACACAAACATGTCGCCTGACTATAGTAGTAAAGAGGACAAACACAAAGATGTCGCCTGACTATAGTAGTAAAGAGGACAAACACAAACATGTCGTCTGACTATAGTATTAAAGAGGACAAACACAAACATATCGTCTGAATATAATAGTAAAGAGAACAAACACAAACATGTCGCCTGACTATAGTAGTAAAGAGAACAAACACAAACATGTCGTCTGACTATAGTAGTAAAGAGAACAAACACAAACATGTCGCCTGACTATAGTAGTAAAGAGGACAAAAACAAACATGTCGCCTGACTATAGTAGTAAAGAGAACAAACACAAACATGTCGCCTGACTATAGTATTAAAGAGAACAAACACAAACATGTCGTCAGACTATAGTAGTAAAGAGGACAAACACAAACATGTCGCCTGACTATAGTAGTAAAGAGGACAAACACAAACATGTCGCCTGACTATAGTAGTAAAGAGGACAAACACAAACATGTCGTCTGACTATGGTAGTAAAGAGGGCAAACACAAACATGTCGCCTGACTATAGTAGTAAAGAGGACAAACACAAACATGTCGCCTGACTATAGTAGTAAAGAGGACAAACACAAATATGTCGCCTGACTATAGTAGTAAAGAGGACAAACACAAACATGTCGCCTGACTATAGTAGTAAAGAGAACAAACACAAACATATCGCCTGACTATAGTAGTAAAGAGGACAAACACAAACATGTCGCCTGACTATAGTAGTAAAGAGAACAAACACAAACATGTCGCCTGACTATAGTAATAAAGAGGAGAAACACAAACATGTCGTCTGACTATAGTAGTAAAGAGGACAAACACAAACATATCGTCTGACTATAGAAGTAAAGAGGACAAACACAAACATATCGTCTGACTATAGTAGTAAAGAGGACAAACACAAACATATCGTCTGACTATAGTAGTAAAAAGGACAAACACAAACATATCGTCTGACTATAGTAGTAAAGAGGAGAAACACAAACATGTCGCCTGACTATAGTAGTAAAGAGGACAATCACAAACATGTCGCCTAACAATAGCAGTAAAGAGGACAAACACAAACATGTCGCCTGACTATAGTAGTAAAGAGGACAAACACAAACATGTCGCCTGACTATAGTAGTAAAGAGGACAAACACAAACATGTCGCCTGACTATAGTATTAAAGAGGACAAACACAAACATGTCGCCTGACTATAGTAGTAAAGAGAACAAACACAAACATGTCGCCTGACTTTGGTAGTAAAGAGAACAAACACAAACATGTCGTCTGACTATAGTAGTAAAGAGGACAAACACAAACATATCGTCTGACTATAGTAGTAAAGAGGACAAACACAAACATGTCGTCTGACTATGGTAGTAAAGAGGACAAACACAAACATGTCGCCTGACTATAGTAGTAAAGAGGACAAACACAAACATGTCGCCTGACTATAGTAGTAAAGAGGACAAACACAAACATGTCGCCTGACTATAGTAGTAAAGAGGACAAACACAAACATGTCGCCTGACTATAGTAGTAAAGAGGACAAACACAAACATGTCGTCTGACTATAGTAGTAAAGAGGACAAACACAAACCTATCGTATGACTATAGTAGTAAAGAGGACAAACACAAACATGTCGCCTGACTATAGTAGTAAAGAGAACAAACACAAACATGTCGTCTGACTATAGTAGTAAAGAGAACAAACACAAACATGTCGCCTGACTATAGTAGTAAAGAGGACAAACACAAACATGTCGCCTGACTATAGTAGTAAAGAGGACAAACACAAACATGTCGCCTGACTATAGTAGTAAAGAGGACAAACACAAACATGTCGCCTGACTATAGTAGTAAAGAGGACAAACACAAACATGTCGCCTGACTATAGTAGTAAAGAGGACAAACACAAACATGTCGTCTGACTATAGTAGTAAAGAGGACAAACACAAACATATCGTCTGACTATAGTAGCAAAGAGAACAAACACAAACATGTCGCCTGACTATAGTAGTAAAGAGAACAAAAACAAACATGTCGTCTGACTATAGTAGTAACGAGAACAAACACAAACATGTCGCCTGACTATAGTAGTAAAGAGGACAAAAACAAACATGTCGCCTGACTATAGTAGTAAAGAGAACAAACACAAACATGCCGCCTGACTATAGTATTAAAGAGAACAAACACAAACATGTCGTCAGACTATAGTAGTAAAGAGGACAAACACAAACATGTCGCCTGACCATAGTAGTAAAGAGGACAAACACAAACATTTCGCCTGACTATAGTATTAAAGAAGACAAACACAAACATGTCGTCTGACTATAGTAGTAAAGAGGACAAACACAAACATATCGTCTGACTATAGTAGTAAAGAGGACAAACACAAACATGTCGTCTGACTATGGTAGTAAAGAGGACAAACACAAACATGTCGCCTGACTATAGTAGTAAAGAGGACAAACACAAACATGTCGCCTGACTATAGTAGTAAAGAGGACAAACACAAACATGTCGCCTGACTATAGTAGTAAAGAGGACAAACACAAACATGTCGCCTGACTATGATAGTAAAGAGGACAAACACAAACATGTCGTCTGACTATAGTAGTAAAGAGGACAAACACAAACATATCGTCTGACTATAGTAGTAAAGAGAACAAACACAAACATGTCGCCTGACTATAGTAGTAAAGAGGACAAACACAAACATGTCGCCTGACTGTGGTAGTAAAGAGGACAAACACAAACATGTCGCCTGACTATAGTAGTAAAGAGGACAAACACAAACATATCGCCTGACTATAGTAGTAAAGAGGACAAACACAAACATGTCGCCTGACTATAGTAGTAAAGAGGACAAACACAAACATATCGTCTGACTATAGTAGTAAAGAGGACAAACACAAACATGTCGCCTGACTATAGTAGTAAAGAGAACAAACACAAACATGTCGTCTGACTATAGTAGTAAAGAGAACAAACACAAACATGTCGCCTGACTATAGTAGTAAAGAGGACAAACACAAACATGTCGCCTGACTATAGTAGTAAAGAGGACAAACACAAACATGTCGCCTGACTATAGTAGTAAAGAGGACAAACACAAACATGTCGCCTGACTATAGTAATAAAGAGGACAAACACAAACATGTCGCCTGACTATAGTAGTAAAGAGGACAAACACAAACATGTCGTCTGACTATAGTAGTAAAGAGGACAAACACAAACATATCGTCTGACTATAGTAGTAAAGAGAACAAACACAAACATGTCGCCTGACTATAGTAGTAAAGAGAACAAACACAAACATGTCGTCTGACTATAGTAGTAAAGAGAACAAACACAAACATGTCGCCTGACTATAGTAGTAAAGAGGACAAAAACAAACATGTCGCCTGACTATAGTAGTAAAGAGGACAAACACAAACATGTCGCCTGACTATAGTAGTAAAGAGGACAAACACAAACATGTCGCCTGACTATAGTAGTAAAGAGAACAAACACAAACATGTCGCCTGACTATAGTAGTAAAGAGGACAAACACAAACATGTCGCCTGACTATAGTAGTAAAGAGGACAAACACAAACATGTCGCCTGACTATAGTAGTAAAGATGACAAACACAAACATGTCGTCTGACTATAGTAGTAAAGAGGACAAACACAAACATATCGTCTGACTATAGTAGTAAAGAGAACAAACACAAACATGTCGCCTGACTATGGTAGTAAAGAGGACAAACACAAACATGTCGCCTGACTATAGTAGTAAAGAGGACAAACACAAACATATCGCCTGACTATAGTAGTAAAGAGGACAAACACAAACATGTCGCCTGACTATAGTAGTAAAGAGGACAAACACAAACATGTCGTCTGACTATAGTAGTAAAGAGGACAAACACAAACATATCGTCTGACTATAGTAGTAAAGAGAACAAACACAAACATGTCGCCTGACTATAGTAGTAAAGAGAACAAACACAAACATTTCGTCTGACTATAGTAGTAAAGAGAACAAACACAAAAATGTCGCCTGACTATAGTAGTAAAGAGGACAAAAACAAACATGTCGCCTGACTATAGTAGTAAAGAGAACAAACACAAACATGTCGCCTGACTATAGTATTAAAGAGAACAAACACAAACATGTCGTCAGACTATAGTAGTAAAGAGGACAAACACAAACATGTCGCCTGACTATAGTAGTAAAGAGGACAAACACAAACATGTCGCCTGACTATAGTATTAAAGTAGAGAAACACAAACATGTCGTCTGACTATAGTAGTAAAGAGGACAAACACAAACATATCGTCTGACTATAGTAGTAAAGAGGACAAACACAAACATGTCGTCTGACTATAGTAGTAAAGAGGACAAACACAAACATATCGTCTGTCTATAGTAGTAAAGAGAACAAACACAAACATGTCGCCTGACTATAGTAGTAAAGAGGACAAACACAAACATGTCGCCTGACTATGGTAGTAAAGAGGACAAACACAAACATGTCGCCTGATTATAGTAATAAAGAGGACAAACACAAACATATCGCCTGACTATAGTAGTAAAGAGGACAAACACAAACATGTCGCTGACTATAGTAGTAAAGAGGACAAACACAAACATATCGTCTGACTATAGTAGTAAAGAGGACAAACACAAACATGTCGCCTGACTATAGTAGTAAAGAGAACAAACACAAACATGTCGTCTGATTATAGTAGTAAAGAGAACAAACACAAACATGTCGCCTGACTATAGTAGTAAAGAGGACAAACACAAACATGTCGCCTGACTATAGTAGTAAAGAGGACAAACACAAACATGTCGCCTGACTATAGTAGTAAAGAGGACAAACACAAACATGTCGCCTGACTATAGTAGTAAAGAGGACAAACACAAACATGTCGCCTGACTATAGTAGTAAAGAGGACAAACACAAACATGTCGCCTGACTATAGTAGTAAAGAGGACAAACACAAACATGTCGCCTGACTATAGTAGTAAAGAGGACAAACACAAACATGTCGTCTGACTATAGTATTAAAGAGGACAAACACAAACATATCGTCTGAATATAATAGTAAAGAGAACAAACACAAACATGTCGCCTGACTATAGTAGTAAAGAGAACAAACACAAACATGTCGTCTGACTATAGTAGTAAAGAGAACAAACACAAACATGTCGCCTGACTATAGTAGTAAAGAGGACAAAAACAAACATGTCGCCTGACTATAGTAGTAAAGAGAACAAACACAAACATGTCGCCTGACTATAGTATTAAAGAGAACAAACACAAACATGTCGTCAGACTATAGTAGTAAAGAGGACAAACACAAACATGTCGCCTGACTATAGTAGTAAAGAGGACAAACACAAACATGTCGCCTGACTATAGTAGTAAAGAGGACAAACACAAACATGTCGTCTGACTATGGTAGTAAAGAGGGCAAACACAAACATGTCGCCTGACTATAGTAGTAAAGAGGACAAACACAAACATGTCGCCTGACTATAGTAGTAAAGAGGACAAACACAAACATGTCGCCTGACTATAGTAGTAAAGAGGACAAACACAAACATGTCGCCTGACTATAGTAGTAAAGAGAACAAACACAAACATATCGCCTGACTATAGTAGTAAAGAGGACAAACACAAACATGTCGCCTGACTATAGTAGTAAAGAGAACAAACACAAACATGTCGCCTGACTATAGTAATAAAGAGGAGAAACACAAACATGTCGTCTGACTATAGTAGTAAAGAGGACAAACACAAACATATCGTCTGACTATAGAAGTAAAGAGGACAAACACAAACATATCGTCTGACTATAGTAGTAAAGAGGACAAACACAAACATATCGTCTGACTATAGTAGTAAAAAGGACAAACACAAACATATCGTCTGACTATAGTAGTAAAGAGGAGAAACACAAACATGTCGCCTGACTATAGTAGTAAAGAGGACAAACACAAACATGTCGCCTGACAATAGCAGTAAAGAGGACAAACACAAACATGTCGCCTGACTATAGTAGTAAAGAGGACAAACACAAACATGTCGCCTGACTATAGTAGTAAAGAGGACAAACACAAACATGTCGCCTGACTATAGTATTAAAGAGGACAAACACAAACATGTCGCCTGACTATAGTAGTAAAGAGAACAAACACAAACATGTCGCCTGACTTTGGTAGTAAAGAGAACAAACACAAACATGTCGCCTTACTATAGTAGTAAAGAGAACAAACACAAACATGTCGTCTGACTATAGTAGTAAAGAGGACAAACACAAACATATCGCCTGACTATAGTAGTAAAGAGAACAAACACAAATATGTCGCCTGACTATAGTAGTAAAGAGGACAAACACAAACATATCGCCTGACTATAGTAGTAAAGAGAACAAACACAAACATATCGCCTGACTATAGTAGTAAAGAGGACAAACACAAACATGTCGCCTGACTATAGTAGTAAAGAGAACAAACACAAACATGTCGCCTGACTATAGTAATAAAGAGGAGAAACACAAACATGTCGTCTGACTATAGTAGTAAAGAAGATAAACACAAACATGTCGCCTGACTATAGTAGTAAAGAGAACAAACACAAACATGTCGCCTGACTATAGTATTAAAGAGAACAAACACAAACATGTCGTCAGACTATAGTAGTAAAGAGGACAAACACAAACATGTCGCCTGACTATAGTAGTAAAGAGGACAAACACAAACATGTCGCCTGACTATAGTAGTAAAGAGGACAAACACAAACATGTCGTCTGACTATGGTAGTAAAGAGGGCAAACACAAACATGTCGCCTGACTATAGTAGTAAAGAGGACAAACACAAACATGTCGCCTGACTATAGTAGTAAAGAGGACAAACACAAACATGTCGCCTGACTATAGTAGTAAAGAGGACAAACACAAACATGTCGCCTGACTATAGTAGTAAAGAGAACAAACACAAACATATCGCCTGACTATAGTAGTAAAGAGGACAAACACAAACATGTCGCCTGACTATAGTAGTAAAGAGAACAAACACAAACATGTCGCCTGACTATAGTAATAAAGAGGAGAAACACAAACATGTCGTCTGACTATAGTAGTAAAGAGGACAAACACAAACATATCGTCTGACTATAGAAGTAAAGAGGACAAACACAAACATATCGTCTGACTATAGTAGTAAAGAGGACAAACACAAACATATCGTCTGACTATAGTAGTAAAAAGGACAAACACAAACATATCGTCTGACTATAGTAGTAAAGAGGAGAAACACAAACATGTCGCCTGACTATAGTAGTAAAGAGGACAAACACAAACATGTCGCCTGACAATAGCAGTAAAGAGGACAAACACAAACATGTCGCCTGACTATAGTAGTAAAGAGGACAAACACAAACATGTCGCCTGACTATAGTAGTAAAGAGGACAAACACAAACATGTCGCCTGACTATAGTATTAAAGAGGACAAACACAAACATGTCGCCTGACTATAGTAGTAAAGAGAACAAACACAAACATGTCGCCTGACTTTGGTAGTAAAGAGAACAAACACAAACATGTCGCCTTACTATAGTAGTAAAGAGAACAAACACAAACATTTCGTCTGACTATAGTAGTAAAGAGGACAAACACAAACATATCGCCTGACTATAGTAGTAAAGAGAACAAACACAAACATGTCGCCTGACTATAGTAGTAAAGAGGACAAACACAAACATATCGCCTGACTATAGTAGTAAAGAGAACAAACACAAACATATCGCCTGACTATAGTAGTAAAGAGGACAAACACAAACATGTCGCCTGACTATAGTAGTAAAGAGAACAAACACAAACATGTCGCCTGACTATAGTAGTAAAGAGAACAAACACAAACATATCGCCTGACTATGGTAGTAAAGAGGACAAACACAAACATGTCGCCTGACTATAGTAGTAAAGAGGACAAACACAAACATGTCGCCTGACTATAGTAGTAAAGAGGACAAACACAAACATGTCGCCTGACTATAGTAGTAAAGAGGACAAACACAAACATGTCGTCAGACTATAGTAGTAAAGAGGACAAACACAAACATGTCGTATGACTATAGTAGTAAAGAGGACAAACACAAACATATCGCCTGACTATAGTAGTAAAGAGAACAAACACAACATGTCGCCTGACTATAGTAGTAAAGAGAACAAACACAAACATGTCGCCTGACTATAGTAGTAAAGAGGACAAACACAAACATGTCGCCTGGCTATAGTAGTAAAGAGAACAAACACAAACATATCGTCTGACTATAGTAGTAAAGAGGATAAACACAAACATGTCGTCAGATTATAGTAGTAAAGAGAACAAACACAAACATGTCGCCTGACTATAGTAGTAAAGAGAACAAACACAAACATGTCGCCTGACTATAGTAGTAAAGAGAACAAACACAAACATGTCGCCTGACTATAGTAATAAAGAGGAGAAACACAAACATGTCGTCTGACTATAGTAGTAAAGAGGACAAACACAAACATGTCGCCTGAATATAGTAGTAAAGAGAACAAACACAAACATGTCGCCTGACTATAGTAGTAAAGAGAACAAACACAAACATGTCGCCTGACAATAGTAGTAAAGAGAACAAACACAAACATGTCGTCAGACTATAGTAGTAAAGAGGACAAACACAAACATGTCGCATGACTATAGTAGTAAAGAGAACAAACACAAACATATCGCCTGACTATAGTAGTAAAGAGGACAAACACAAACATATCGCCTGACTATGGTAGTAAAGAGGATAAACACAAACATGTCGCCTGACTATAGTAGTAAAGAGAACAAACACAAACATATCGCCTGACTATAGTAGTAAAGAGGACAAACACAAACATGTCGCCTGACTATAGTAGTAAAGAGGACAAACACAAACATGTCGCCTGACTATAGTAGTAAAGAGGACAAACACAAACATGTCGCCTGACTATAGTAGTAAAGAGGACAAACACAAACATGTCGTCAGACTATAGTAGTAAAGAGGACAAACACAAACATGTCGTATGACTATAGTAGTAAAGAGGACAAACACAAACATATCGCCTGACTATAGTAGTAAAGAGAACAAACACAAACATGTCGCCTGACTATAGTAGTAAAGAGAACAAACACAAACATGTCGCCTGACTATAGTAGTAAAGAGGACAAACACAAACATGTCGCCTGGCTATAGTAGTAAAGAGAACAAACACAAACATATCGTCTGACTATAGTAGGAAAGAGGACAAACACAAACATGTCGTCAGACTATAGTAGTAAAGAGAACAAACACAAACATGTCGCCTGACTATAGTAGTAAAGAGAACAAACACAAACATGTCGTCAGACTATAGTAGTAAAGAGAACAAGCACAAACATGTCGCCTGACTATAGTAGTAAAGAGGACAAACACAAACATGTCGCCTGACTATAGTAGTAAAGAGAACAAACACAAACATATCTTCTGACTATAGTAGTAAAGAGGACAAACACAAACATGTCGTCAGATAATAGTAGTAAAGAGAACAAACACAAACATGTCGCCTGACTATAGTAGTAAAGAGAACAAACACAAACATGTCGCCTGACTATAGTATTAAAGAGAACAAACACAAACATGTCGTCAGACTATAGTAGTAAAGAGGACAAACACAAACATGTCGCCTGACTATAGTAGTAAAGAGGACAAACACAAACATATCGTTTGACTATGGTAGTAAAGAGGACAAACACAAACATATCGTCTGACTATAGTATTAAAGAAGACAAACACAAACATGTCGTCTGACTATAGTAGTAAAGAGGACAAACACAAACATATCGTCTGACTATAGTAGTAAAGAGGACAAACACAAACATGTCGTCTGACTATGGTAGTAAAGAGGACAAACACAAACATGTCGCCTGACTATAGTAGTAAAGAGGACAAACACAAACATGTCGCCTGACTATAGTAGTAAAGAGGACAAACACAAACATGTCGCCTGACTATAGTAGTAAAGAGGGCAAACACAAACATGTCGCCTGACTATAGTAGTAAAGAGGACAAACACAAACATGTCGTCTGACTATAGTAGTAAAGAGGACAAACACAAACATGTCGCCTGACTATAGTAGTAAAGAGGACACACACAAACATGTCGCCTGACTATGGTAGTAAAGAGGACAAACACAAACATGTCGCCTGACTATAGTAGTAAAGAGGACAAACAGAAACATATCGCCTGACTATAGTAGTAAAGAGGACAAACACAAACATGTCGCCTGACTATAGTAGTAAAGAGGACAAACACAAACATATCGTTTGACTATAGTAGTAAAGAGGACAAACACAAACATGTCGCCTGACTATAGTAGTAAAGAGAACAAACACAAACATGTCGTCTGACTATAGTAGTAAAGAGAACAAACACAAACATGTCGCCTGACTATAGTAGTAAAGAGGACAAACACAAACATGTCGCCTGACTATAGTAGTAAAGAGGACAAACACAAACATGTCGCCTGACTATAGTAGTAAAGAGGACAAACACAAACATGTCGCCTGACTATAGTAGTAAAGAGGACAAACACAAACATGTCGCCTGACTATAGTAATAAAGAGGAGAAACACAAACATGTCGTCTGACTATAGTAGTAAAGAGGACAAACACAAACATGTCGCCTGACTATAGTAGTAAAGAGGACAAACACAAACATGTCGCCTGACTATAGTAGTAAAGAGGACAAACACAAACATGTCGTCAGACTATAGTAGTAAAGAGGACAAACACAAACATGTCGTATGACTATAGTAGTAAAGAGGACAAACACAAACATATCGCCTGACTATAGTAGTAAAGAGAACAAACACAAACATGTCGCCTGACTATAGTAGTAAAGAGAACAAACACAAACATGTCGCCTGACTATAGTAGTAAAGAGGACAAACACAAACATGTCGACTGGCTATTGTAGTAAAGAGAACAAACAGAAACATATCGTCTGACTATAGTAGGAAAGAGGACAAACACAAACATGTCGTCAGATTATAGTAGTAAAGAGAACAAACACAAACATGTCGCCTGACTATAGTAGTAAAGAGAACAAACACAAACATGTCGCCTGACTATAGTAGTAAAGAGAACAAACACAAACATGTCGTCAGACTATAGTAGTAAAGAGAACAAACACAAACATGTCTCCTGACTATAGTAGTAAAGAGGACAAACACAAACATGTCGCCTGACTATAGTAGTAAAGAGAACAAACACAAACATATCGTCTGACTATATTAGTAAAGAGGACAAACACAAACATGTCGTCAGATAATAGTAGTAAAGAGAACAAACACAAACATGTCGCCTGACTATAGTAGTAAAGAGAACAAACACAAACATGTCGCCTGACTATAGTATTAAAGAGAACAAACACAAACATGTCGTCAGACTATAGTAGTAAAGAGGACAAACACAAACATGTCGCCTGACTATAGTAGTAAAGAGGACAAACACAAACATATCGTTTGACTATGGTAGTAAAGAGGACAAACACAAACATATCGTCTGACTATAGTATTAAAGAAGACAAACACAAACATGTCGTCTGACTATAGTAGTAAAGAGGACAAACACAAACATATCGTCTGACTATAGTAGTAAAGAGGACAAACACAAACATGTCGTCTGACTATGGTAGTAAAGAGGACAAACACAAACATGTCGCCTGACTATTGTAGTAAAGAGGACAAACACAAACATGTCGCCTGACTATAGTAGTAAAGAGGACAAACACAAACATGTCGCCTGACTATAGTAGTAAAGAGGGCAAACACAAACATGTCGCCTGACTATAGTAGTAAAGAGGACAAACACAAACATGTCGTCTGACTATAGTAGTAAAGAGGACAAACACAAACATATCGTCTGACTATAGTAGTTAAGAGAACAAACACAAACATGTCGCCTGACTATAGTAGTAAAGAGGACACACACAAACATGTCGCCTGACTATGGTAGTAAAGAGGACAAACACAAACATGTCGCCTGACTATAGTAGTAAAGAGGACAAACACAAACATATCGCCTGACTATAGTAGTAAAGAGGACAAACACAAACATGTCGCCTGACTATAGTAGTAAAGAGGACAAACACAAACATATCGTTTGACTATAGTAGTAAAGAGGACAAACACAAACATGTCGCCTGACTATAGTAGTAAAGAGAACAAACACAAACATGTCGTCTGACTATAGTAGTAAAGAGAACAAACACAAACATGTCGCCTGACTATAGTAGTAAAGAGGACAAACACAAACATGTCGCCTGACTATAGTAGTAAAGAGGACAAACACAAACATGTCGCCTGACTATAGTAGTAAAGAGGACAAACACAAACATGTCGCCTGACTATAGTAGTAAAGAGGACAAACACAAACATGTCGCCTGACTATAGTAGTAAAGAGGACAAACACAAACATGTCGTCTGACTATAGTAGTAAAGAGGACAAACACAAACATATCGTCTGACTATAGTAGTAAAGAGAACAAACACAAACATGTCGCCTGACTATAGTAATAAAGAGGAGAAACACAAACATGTCGTCTGACTATAGTAGTAAAGAGGACAAACACAAACATATCGTCTGACTATAGAAGTAAAGAGGACAAACACAAACATATCGTCTGACTATAGTAGTAAAGAGGACAAACACAAACATATCGTCTGACTATAGTAGTAAAAAGGACAAACACAAACATATCGTCTGACTATAGTAGTAAAGAGGAGAAACACAAACATGTCGCCTGACTATAGTAGTAAAGAGGACAAACACAAACATGTCGCCTGACAATAGCAGTAAAGAGGACAAACACAAACATGTCGCCTGACTATAGTAGTAAAGAGGACAAACACAAACATGTCGCCTGACTATAGTAGTAAAGAGGACAAACACAAACATGTCGCCTGACTATAGTATTAAAGAGGACAAACACAAACATGTCGCCTGACTATAGTAGTAAAGAGAACAAACACAAACATGTCGCCTGACTTTGGTAGTAAAGAGAACAAACACAAACATGTCGCCTTACTATAGTAGTAAAGAGAACAAACACAAACATGTCGTCTGACTATAGTAGTAAAGAGGACAAACACAAACATATCGCCTGACTATAGTAGTAAAGAGAACAAACACAAACATGTCGCCTGACTATAGTAGTAAAGAGGACAAACACAAACATATCGCCTGACTATAGTAGTAAAGAGAACAAACACAAACATATCGCCTGACTATAGTAGTAAAGAGGACAAACACAAACATGTCGCCTGACTATAGTAGTAAAGAGAACAAACACAAACATGTCGCCTGACTATAGTAATAAAGAGGAGAAACACAAACATGTCGTCTGACTATAGTAGTAAAGAGGACAAACACAAACATGTCGCCTGACTATAGTAGTAAAGAGAACAAACACAAACATGTCGCCTGACTATAGTAGTAAAGAGAACAAACACAAACATGTCGCCTGACTATAGTAGTAAAGATAACAAACACAAACATGTCGTCAGACTATAGTAGTAAAGAGGACAAACACAAACATGTCGCATGACTATAGTAGTAAAGAGAACAAACACAAACATATCGCCTGACTATAGTAGTAAAGAGGACAAACACAAACATATCGCCTGACTATGGTAGTAAAGAGGATAAACACAAACATGTCGCCTGACTATAGTAGTAAAGAGAACAAACACAAACATATCGCCTGACTATAGTAGTAAAGAGGACAAACACAAACATGTCGCCTGACTATAGTAGTAAAGAGGACAAACACAAACATGTCGCCTGACTATAGTAGTAAAGAGGACAAACACAAACATGTCGTCTGACTATAGTAGTAAAGAGGACAAACACAAACATATCGTCTGACTATAGTAGTAAAGAGAACAAACACAAACATGTCGCCTGACTATAGTAATAAAGAGGAGAAACACAAACATGTCGTCTGACTATAGTAGTAAAGAGGACAAACACAAACATATCGTCTGACTATAGAAGTAAAGAGGACAAACACAAACATATCGTCTGACTATAGTAGTAAAGAGGACAAACACAAACATATCGTCTGACTATAGTAGTAAAAAGGACAAACACAAACATATCGTCTGACTATAGTAGTAAAGAGGAGAAACACAAACATGTCGCCTGACTATAGTAGTAAAGAGGACAAACACAAACATGTCGCCTGACAATAGCAGTAAAGAGGACAAACACAAACATGTCGCCTGACTATAGTAGTAAAGAGGACAAACACAAACATGTCGCCTGACTATAGTAGTAAAGAGGACAAACACAAACATGTCGCCTGACTATAGTATTAAAGAGGACAAACACAAACATGTCGCCTGACTATAGTAGTAAAGAGAACAAACACAAACATGTCGCCTGACTTTGGTAGTAAAGAGAACAAACACAAACATGTCGCCTTACTATAGTAGTAAAGAGAACAAACACAAACATGTCGTCTGACTATAGTAGTAAAGAGGACAAACACAAACATATCGCCTGACTATAGTAGTAAAGAGAACAAACACAAACATGTCGCCTGACTATAGTAGTAAAGAGGACAAACACAAACATATCGCCTGACTATAGTAGTAAAGAGAACAAACACAAACATATCGCCTGACTATAGTAGTAAAGAGGACAAACACAAACATGTCGCCTGACTATAGTAGTAAAGAGAACAAACACAAACATGTCGCCTGACTATAGTAATAAAGAGGAGAAACACAAACATGTCGTCTGACTATAGTAGTAAAGAGGACAAACACAAACATGTCGCCTGACTATAGTAGTAAAGAGAACAAACACAAACATGTCGCCTGACTATAGTAGTAAAGAGAACAAACACAAACATGTCGCCTGACTATAGTAGTAAAGATAACAAACACAAACATGTCGTCAGACTATAGTAGTAAAGAGGACAAACACAAACATGTCGCATGACTATAGTAGTAAAGAGAACAAACACAAACATATCGCCTGACTATAGTAGTAAAGAGGACAAACACAAACATATCGCCTGACTATGGTAGTAAAGAGGATAAACACAAACATGTCGCCTGACTATAGTAGTAAAGAGAACAAACACAAACATATCGCCTGACTATAGTAGTAAAGAGGACAAACACAAACATGTCGCCTGACTATAGTAGTAAAGAGGAGAAACACAAACATGTCGTCTGACTATAGTAGTAAAGAGGACAAACACAAACATGTCGTCTGACTATAGTAGTAAAGAGGACAAACACAAACATATCGTCTGACTATAGTAGTAAAGAGAACAAACACAAACATGTCGCCTGACTATAGTAATAAAGAGGAGAAACACAAACATGTCGTCTGACTATAGTAGTAAAGAGGACAAACACAAACATATCGTCTGACTATAGAAGTAAAGAGGACAAACACAAACATATCGTCTGACTATAGTAGTAAAGAGGACAAACACAAACATATCGTCTGACTATAGTAGTAAAAAGGACAAACACAAACATATCGTCTGACTATAGTAGTAAAGAGGAGAAACACAAACATGTCGCCTGACTATAGTAGTAAAGAGGACAAACACAAACATGTCGCCTGACAATAGCAGTAAAGAGGACAAACACAAACATGTCGCCTGACTATAGTAGTAAAGAGGACAAACACAAACATGTCGCCTGACTATAGTAGTAAAGAGGACAAACACAAACATGTCGCCTGACTATAGTATTAAAGAGGACAAACACAAACATGTCGCCTGACTATAGTAGTAAAGAGAACAAACACAAACATGTCGCCTGACTTTGGTAGTAAAGAGAACAAACACAAACATGTCGCCTTACTATAGTAGTAAAGAGAACAAACACAAACATGTCGTCTGACTATAGTAGTAAAGAGGACAAACACAAACATATCGCCTGACTATAGTAGTAAAGAGAACAAACACAAACATGTCGCCTGACTATAGTAGTAAAGAGGACAAACACAAACATATCGCCTGACTATAGTAGTAAAGAGAACAAACACAAACATATCGCCTGACTATAGTAGTAAAGAGGACAAACACAAACATGTCGCCTGACTATAGTAGTAAAGAGAACAAACACAAACATGTCGCCTGACTATAGTAATAAAGAGGAGAAACACAAACATGTCGTCTGACTATAGTAGTAAAGAGGACAAACACAAACATGTCGCCTGACTATAGTAGTAAAGAGAACAAACACAAACATGTCGCCTGACTATAGTAGTAAAGAGAACAAACACAAACATGTCGCCTGACTATAGTAGTAAAGATAACAAACACAAACATGTCGTCAGACTATAGTAGTAAAGAGGACAAACACAAACATGTCGCATGACTATAGTAGTAAAGAGAACAAACACAAACATATCGCCTGACTATAGTAGTAAAGAGGACAAACACAAACATATCGCCTGACTATGGTAGTAAAGAGGATAAACACAAACATGTCGCCTGACTATAGTAGTAAAGAGAACAAACACAAACATATCGCCTGACTATAGTAGTAAAGAGGACAAACACAAACATGTCGCCTGACTATAGTAGTAAAGAGGACAAACACAAACATGTCGCCTGACTATAGTAGTAAAGAGGACAAACACAAACATGTCGCCTGACTATAGTAGTAAAGAGGACAAACACAAACATGTCGTCAGACTATAGTAGTAAAGAGGACAAACACAAACATGTCGTATGACTATAGTAGTAAAGAGGACAAACACAAACATATCGCCTGACTATAGTAGTAAAGAGAACAAACACAACATGTCGCCTGACTATAGTAGTAAAGAGAACAAACACAAACATGTCGCCTGACTATAGTAGTAAAGAGGACAAACACAAACATGTCGCCTGGCTATAGTAGTAAAGAGAACAAACACAAACATATCGTCTGACTATAGTAGTAAAGAGGATAAACACAAACATGTCGTCAGATTATAGTAGTAAAGAGAACAAACACAAACATGTCGCCTGACTATAGTAGTAAAGAGAACAAACACAAACATGTCGCCTGACTATAGTAGTAAAGAGAACAAACACAAACATGTCGCCTGACTATAGTAATAAAGAGGAGAAACACAAACATGTCGTCTGACTATAGTAGTAAAGAGGACAAACACAAACATGTCGCCTGAATATAGTAGTAAAGAGAACAAACACAAACATGTCGCCTGACTATAGTAGTAAAGAGAACAAACACAAACATGTCGCCTGACAATAGTAGTAAAGAGAACAAACACAAACATGTCGTCAGACTATAGTAGTAAAGAGGACAAACACAAACATGTCGCATGACTATAGTAGTAAAGAGAACAAACACAAACATATCGCCTGACTATAGTAGTAAAGAGGACAAACACAAACATATCGCCTGACTATGGTAGTAAAGAGGATAAACACAAACATGTCGCCTGACTATAGTAGTAAAGAGAACAAACACAAACATATCGCCTGACTATAGTAGTAAAGAGGACAAACACAAACATGTCGCCTGACTATAGTAGTAAAGAGGACAAACACAAACATGTCGCCTGACTATAGTAGTAAAGAGGACAAACACAAACATGTCGCCTGACTATAGTAGTAAAGAGGACAAACACAAACATGTCGTCAGACTATAGTAGTAAAGAGGACAAACACAAACATGTCGTATGACTATAGTAGTAAAGAGGACAAACACAAACATATCGCCTGACTATAGTAGTAAAGAGAACAAACACAAACATGTCGCCTGACTATAGTAGTAAAGAGAACAAACACAAACATGTCGCCTGACTATAGTAGTAAAGAGGAGAAACACAAACATGTCGCCTGGCTATAGTAGTAAAGAGAACAAACACAAACATATCGTCTGACTATAGTAGGAAAGAGGACAAACACAAACATTTCGTCAGACTATAGTAGTAAAGAGAACAAACACAAACATGTCGCCTGACTATAGTAGTAAAGAGAACAAACACAAACATGTCGTCAGACTATAGTAGTAAAGAGAACAAACACAAACATGTCGCCTGACTATAGTAGTAAAGAGGACAAACACAAACATGTCGCCTGACTATAGTAGTAAAGAGAACAAACACAAACATATCGTCTGACTATAGTAGTAAAGAGGACAAACACAAACATGTCGTCAGATAATAGTAGTAAAGAGAACAAACACAAACATGTCGCCTGACTATAGTAGTAAAGAGAACAAACACAAACATGTCGCCTGACTATAGTATTAAAGAGAACAAACACAAACATGTCGTCAGACTATAGTAGTAAAGAGGACAAACACAAACATGTCGCCTGACTATAGTAGTAAAGAGGACAAACACAAACATATCGTTTGACTATGGTAGTAAAGAGGACAAACACAAACATATCGTCTGACTATAGTATTAAAGAAGACAAACACAAACATGTCGTCTGACTATAGTAGTAAAGAGGACAAACACAAACATATCGTCTGACTATAGTAGTAAAGAGGACAAACACAAACATGTCGTCTGACTATGGTAGTAAAGAGGACAAACACAAACATGTCGCCTGACTATAGTAGTAAAGAGGACAAACACAAACATGTCGCCTGACTATAGTAGTAAAAAGGACAAACACAAACATGTCGCCTGACTATAGTAGTAAAGAGGGCAAACACAAACATGTCGCCTGACTATAGTAGTAAAGAGGACAAACACAAACATGTCGTCTGACTATAGTAGTAAAGAGGACAAACACAAACATGTCGCCTGACTATAGTAGTAAAGAGGACACACACAAACATGTCGCCTGACTATAGTAGTAAAGAGGACAAACACAAACATGTCGCCTGACTATAGTAGTAAAGAGGACAAACAGAAACATATCGCCTGACTATAGTAGTAAAGAGGACAAACACAAACATGTCGCCTGACTATAGTAGTAAAGAGGACAAACACAAACATATCGTTTGACTATAGTAGTAAAGAGGACAAACACAAACATGTCGCCTGACTATAGTAGTAAAGAGAACAAACACAAACATGTCGTCTGACTATAGTAGTAAAGAGAACAAACACAAACATGTCGCCTGACTATAGTAGTAAAGAGGACAAACACAAACATGTCGCCTGACTATTGTAGTAAAGAGGACAAACACAAACATGTCGCCTGACTATAGTAGTAAAGAGGACAAACACAAACATGTCGCCTGACTATAGTAGTAAAGAGGACAAACACAAACATGTCGCCTGACTATAGTAATAAAGAGGAGAAACACAAACATGTCGTCTGACTATAGTAGTAAAGAGGACAAACACAAACATGTCGCCTGACTATAGTAGTAAAGAGGACAAACACAAACATGTCGCCTGACTATAGTAGTAAAGAGGACAAACACAAACATGTCGTCAGACTATAGTAGTAAAGAGGACAAACACAAACATGTCGTATGACTATAGTAGTAAAGAGGACAAACACAAACATATCGCCTGACTATAGTAGTAAAGAGAACAAACACAAACATGTCGCCTGACTATAGTAGTAAAGAGAACAAACACAAACATGTCGCCTGACTATAGTAGTAAAGAGGACAAACACAAACATGTCGACTGGCTATAGTAGTAAAGAGAACAAACAGAAACATATCGTCTGACTATAGTAGGAAAGAGGACAAACACAAACATGTCGTCAGATTATAGTAGTAAAGAGAACAAACACAAACATGTCGCCTGACTATAGTAGTAAAGAGAACAAACACAAACATGTCGCCTGACTATAGTAGTAAAGAGAACAAACACAAACATGTCGTCAGACTATAGTAGTAAAGAGAACAAACACAAACATGTCGCCTGACTATAGTAGTAAAGAGGACAAACACAAACATGTCGCCTGACTATAGTAGTAAAGAGAACAAACACAAACATATCGTCTGACTATATTAGTAAAGTGGACAAACACAAACATGTCGTCAGATAATAGTAGTAAAGAGAACAAACACAAACATGTCGCCTGACTACAGTAGTAAAGAGAACAAACACAAACATGTCGCCTGACTATAGTATTAAAGAGAACAAACACAAACATGTCGTCAGACTATAGTAGTAAAGAGGACAAACACAAACATGTCGCCTGACTATAGTAGTAAAGAGGACAAACACAAACATATCGTTTGACTATGGTAGTAAAGAGGACAAACACAAACATATCGTCTGACTATAGTATTAAAGAAGACAAACACAAACATGTCGTCTGACTATAGTAGTAAAGAGGACAAACACAAACATATCGTCTGACTATAGTAGTAAAGAGGACAAACACAAACATGTCGTCTGACTATGGTAGTAAAGAGGACAAACACAAACATGTCGCCTGACTATTGTAGTAAAGAGGACAAACACAAACATGTCGCCTGACTATAGTAGTAAAGAGGACAACACAAACATGTCGCCTGACTATAGTAGTAAAGAGGGCAAACACAAACATGTCGCCTGACTATAGTAGTAAAGAGGACAAACACAAACATGTCGTCTGACTATAGTAGTAAAGAGGACAAACACAAACATATCGTCTGACTATAGTAGTAAAGAGAACAAACACAAACATGTCGCCTGACTATAGTAGTAAAGAGGACACACACAAACATGTCGCCTGACTATGGTAGTAAAGAGGACAAACACAAACATGTCGCCTGACTATAGTAGTAAAGAGGACAAACACAAACATATCGCCTGACTATAGTAGTAAAGAGGACAAACACAAACATGTCGCCTGACTATAGTAGTAAAGAGGACAAACACAAACATATCGTTTGACTATAGTAGTAAAGAGGACAAACACAAACATGTCGCCTGACTATAGTAGTAAACAGAACAAACACAAACATGTCGTCTGACTATAGTAGTAAAGAGAACAAACACAAACATGTCGCCTGACTATAGTAGTAAAGAGGACAAACACAAACATGTCGCCTGACTATAGTAGTAAAGAGGACAAACACAAACATGTCGCCTGACTATAGTAGTAAAGAGGACAAACACAAACATGTCGCCTGACTATAGTAGTAAAGAGGACAAACACAAACATGTCGCCTGACTATAGTAGTAAAGAGGACAAACACAAACATGTCGTCTGACTATAGTAGTAAAGAGGACAAACACAAACATATCGTCTGACTATAGTAGTAAAGAGAACAAACACAAACATGTCGCCTGACTATAGTAGTAAAGAGAACAAACACAAACATGTCGTCTGACTGTAGTAGTAAAGAGAACAAACACAAACATGTCGCCTGACTATAGTAGTAAAGAGGACAAAAACAAACATGTCGCCTGACTATAGTAGTAAAGAGAACAAACACAAACATGCCGCCTGACTATAGTATTAAAGAGAACAAACACAAACATGTCGTCAGACTATAGTAGTAAAGAGGACAAACACAAACATATCGCCTGACCATAGTAGTAAAGAGGACAAACACAAACATTTCGCCTGACTATAGTATTAAAGAAGACAAACACAAACATGTCGTCTGACTATAGTAGTAAAGAGGACAAACACAAACATATCGTCTGACTATAGTAGTAAAGAGGACAAACACAAACATGTCGTCTGACTATGGTAGTAAAGAGGACAAACACAAACATGTCGCCTGACTATAGTAGTAAAGAGGACAAACACAAACATGTCGCCTGACTATAGTAGTAAAGAGGACAAACACAAACATGTCGCCTGACTATGGTAGTAAAGAGGACAAACACAAACATGTCGCCTGACTATGGTAGTAAAGAGGACAAACACAAACATGTCGTCTGACTATAGTAGTAAAGAGGACAAACACAAACATATCTTCTGACTATAGTAGTAAAGAGAACAAACACAAACATGTCGCCTGACTATAGTAGTAAAGAGGACAAACACAAACATGTCGCCTGACTATGGTAGTAAAGAGGACAAACACAAACATGTCGCCTGACTATAGTAGTAAAGAGGACAAACACAAACATATCGCCTGACTATAGTAGTAAAGAGGACAAACACAAACATGTCGCCTGACTATAGTAGTAAAGAGGACAAACACAAACATATCGTCTGACTATAGTAGTAAAGAGGACAAACACAAACATGTCGCCTGACTATAGTAGTAAAGAGAACAAACACAAACATGTCGTCTGACTATAGTAGTAAAGAGAACAAACACAAACATGTCGCCTGACTATAGTAGTAAAGAGGACAAACACAAACATGTCGCCTGACTATAGTAGTAAAGAGGACAAACACAAACATGTCGCCTGACTATAGTAGTAAAGAGGACAAACACAAACATGTCGCCTGACTATAGTAGTAAAGAGGACAAACACAAACATGTCGCCTGACTATAGTAGTAAAGAGGACAAACACAAACATGTCGTCTGACTATAGTAGTAAAGAGGACAAACACAAACATATCATCTGACTATAGTAGTAAAGAGAACAAACACAAACATGTCGCCTGACTATAGTAGTAAAGAGAACAAACACAAACATGTCGCCTGACTATAGTAGTAAAGAGGACAAAAACAAACATGTCACCTGACTATAGTAGTAAAGAGGACAAACACAAACATGTCGCCTGACTATAGTAGTAAAGAGGACAAACACAAACATGTCGCCTGACTATAGTAGTAAAGAGAACAAACACAAACATGTCGCCTGACTATAGTAGTAAAGAGGACAAACACAAACATGTCGCCTGACTATAGTAGTAAAGAGGACAAACACAAACATGTCGCCTGACTATAGTAGTAAAGAGGACAAACACAAACATGTCGTCTGACTATAGTAGTAAAGAGGACAAACACAAACATATCGTCTGACTATAGTAGTAAAGAGAACAAACACAAACATGTCGCCTGACTATGGTAGTAAAGAGGACAAACACAAACATGTCGCCTGACTATAGTAGTAAAGAGGACAAAGACAAACATATCGCCTGACTATAGTAGTAAAGAGGACAAACACAAACATGTCGCCTGACTATAGTAGTAAAGAGGACAAACACAAACATGTCGTCTGACTATAGTAGTAAAGAGGACAAACACAAACATATCGTCTGACTATAGTAGTAAAGAGAACAAACACAAACATGTCGCCTGACTATAGTAGTAAAGAGAACAAACACAAACATGTCGTCTGACTATAGTAGTAAAGAGAACAAACACAAACATATCGCCTGACTATAGTAGTAAAGAGGACAAAAACAAACATGTCGCCTGACTATAGTAGTAAAGAGAACAAACACAAACATGTCGCCTGACTATAGTATTAAAGAGAACAAACACAAACATGTCGTTAGACTATAGTAGTAAAGAGGACAAACACAAACATGTCGCCTGACTATAGTAGTAAAGAGGACAAACACAAACATGTCGCCTGACTATAGTATTAAAGTAGAGAAACACAAACATGTCGTCTGACTATAGTAGTAAAGAGGACAAACACAAACATATCGTCTGACTATAGTAGTAAAGAGGACAAACACAAACATGTCGTCTGACTATAGTAGTAAAGAGGACAAACACAAACATATCGTCTGTCTATAGTAGTAAAGAGAACAAACACAAACATGTCGCCTGACTATAGTAGTAAAGAGGAGAAACACAAACATGTCGCCTGACTATGGTAGTAAAGAGGACAAACACAAACATGTCGCCTGATTATAGTAATAAAGAGGACAAACACAAACATATCGCCTGACTATAGTAGTAAAGAGGACAAACACAAACATGTCGCCTGACTATAGTAGTAAAGAGGACAAACACAAACATATCGTCTGACTATAGTAGTAAAGAGGACAAACACAAACATGTCGCCTGACTATAGTAGTAAAGAGAACAAACACAAACATGTCGTCTGATTATAGTAGTAAAGAGAACAAACACAAACATGTCGCCTGACTATTGTAGTAAAGAGGACAAACACAAACATGTCGCCTGACTATAGTAGTAAAGAGGACAAACACAAACATGTCGCCTGACTATAGTAGTAAAGAGGACAAACACAAACATGTCGCCTGACTATAGTAGTAAAGAGGACAAACACAAACATGTCGCCTGACTATAGTAGTAAAGAGGACAAACACAAACATATCGTCTGACTATAGTAGTAATGAGAACAAACACAAACATGTCGCCTGACTATAGTAGTAAAGAGAACAAACACAAACATGTCGTCTGACTATAGTAGTAAAGAGAACAAACACAAACATGTCGCCTGACTATAGTAGTAAAGAGGACAAACACAAACATGTCGTCTGACTATAGTAGTAAAGAGGACAAACACAAACATGTCGCCTGACTATAGTAGTAAAGAGGACAAACACAAACATGTCGCCTGACTATAGTAGTAAAGAGAACAAACACAAACATGTCGCCTGACTATAGTAGTAAAGAGGACAAACACAAACATGTCGCCTGACTATAGTAGTAAAGAGGACAAACACAAACATGTCGCCTGACTATAGTAGTAAAGAGGACAAACACAAACATGTCGTCTGACTATGGTAGTAAAGAGGACAAACACAAACATATCGTCTGACTATAGTAGTAAAGAGAACAAACACAAACATGTCGCCTGACTATGGTAGTAAAGAGGACAAACACAAACATGTCGCCTGACTATAGTAGTAAAGAGGACAAACACAAACATATCGCCTGACTATAGTAGTAAAGAGGACAAACACAAACATGTCGCCTGACTATAGTAGTAAAGAGGACAAACACAAACATGTCGTCTGACTATAGTAGTAAAGAGGACAAACACAAACATATCGTCTGACTATAGTAGTAAAGAGAACAAACACAAACATGTCGCCTGACTATAGTAGTAAAGAGAACAAACACAAACATGTCGCCTGACTATAGTAGTAAAGAGGACAAAAACAAACATGTCGCCTGTCTATAGTAGTAAAGAGAACAAACACAAACATGTCGCCTTACTATAGTATTAAAGAGAACAAACACAAACATGTCGTCAGACTATAGTAGTAAAGAGGACAAACACAAACATGTCGCCTGACTATAGTAGTAAAGAGGACAAACACAAACATGTCGCCTGACTATAGTATTAAAGTAGACAAACACAAACATGTCGTCTGACTATAGTAGTAAAGAGGACAAACACAAGCATATCGTCTGACTATAGTAGTAAAGAGGACAAACACAAACATGTCGTCTGACTATAGTAGTAAAGAAGACAAACACAAACATATCGTCTGACTATAGTAGTAAAGAGGACAAACACAAACATGTCGCCTGACTATAGTAGTAAAGAGGACAAACACAAACATGTCGTCTGACTATAGTAGTAAAGAAGACAAACACAAACATATCGTCTGACTATGGTAGTAAAGAGGACAAACAAAAACATGTCGCCTGACTAAAGTAGTAAAGAGGACAACCACAAACATGTCGCCTGACTATAGTAGTAAAGAGGACAAACACAAACATGTCGCCTGACTATAGTAGTAAAGAGGACAAACACAAACATGTCGCCTGACTATAGTAGTAAAGAGGACAAACACAAACATGTCGCCTGACTATAGTAGTAAAGAGGACAAACACAAACATGTCGCCTGACTATAGTAGTAAAGAGGACAAACACAAACATGTCGCCTGACTATGGTAGTAAAGAGGACAAACACAAACATGTCGTCTGACTATAGTAGTAAAGAGGACAAACACAAACATATCGTCTGACTCTAGTAGTAAAGAGAACAAACACAAAAATGTCGTCTGACTATAGTAGTAAAGAGGACAAACAAAAACATGTCGCCTGACTATGGTAGTAAAGAGGACAAACACAAACATGTCGCCTGACTATAGTAGTAAAGAGGACAAACACAAACATATCGCCGGACAATAGTAGTAAAGAGGACAAACACAAACATGTCGCCTGACTATAGTAGTAAAGAGGACAAACACAAACATATCGTCTGACTATAGTAGTAAAGAGGACAAACACAAACATGTCGCCTGACTATAGTAGTAAAGAGAACAAACACAAACATGTCGCCTGACTATAGTAGTAAAGAGGACAAACACAAACATGTCGCCTGACTATAGTAGTAAAGAGTACAAACACAAACATGTCGCCTGACTATAGTAGTAAAGAGGACAAACACAAACATGTCGTCTGACTATAGTAGTAAAGAGGACAAACACAAACATGTCGTCTGACTATAGTAGTAAAGAGGACAAACACAAACATGTCGTCTGACTATGGTAGTAAAGAGGACAAACACAAACATGTCGTCTGACTATAGTAGTAAAGAAGACAAACACAAACATATCGTCTGACTATAGTAGTAAAGAGGACAAACACAAACATGTCGCCTGACTATAGTAGTAAAGAGGACAAACACAAACATGTCGTCTGACTATAGTAGTAAAGAAGACAAACACAAACATATCGTCTGACTATGGTAGTAAAGAGGACAAACAAAAACATGTCGCCTGACTATAGTAGTAAAGAGGACAACCACAAACATGTCGCCTGACTATAGTAGTAAAGAGGACAAACACAAACATGTCGCCTGACTATAGTAGTAAAGAGGACAAACACAAACATGTCGCCTGACTATAGTAGTAAAGAGGACAAACACAAACATGTCGCCTGACTATAGTAGTAAAGAGGACAAACACAAACATGTCGCCTGACTATAGTAGTAAAGAGGACAAACACAAACATGTCGCCTGACTATGGTAGTAAAGAGGACAAACACAAACATGTCGTCTGACTATAGTAGTAAAGAGGACAAACACAAACATATCGTCTGACTCTAGTAGTAAAGAGAACAAACACAAAAATGTCGTCTGACTATAGTAGTAAAGAGGACAAACAAAAACATGTCGCCTGACTATGGTAGTAAAGAGGACAAACACAAACATGTCGCCTGACTATAGTAGTAAAGAGAACAAACACAAACATATCGCCGGACTATAGTAGTAAAGAGGACAAACACAAACATGTCGCCTGACTATAGTAGTAAAGAGGACAAACACAAACATATCGTCTGACTATAGTAGTAAAGAGGACAAACACAAACATGTCGCCTGACTATAGTAGTAAAGAGAACAAACACAAACATGTCGTCTGACTATAGTAGTAAAGAGAACAAACACAAAAATGTCGCCTGACTATAGTAGTAAAGAGGACAAACACAAACATGTCGCCTGACTATAGTAGTAAAGAGGACAAACACAAACATGTCGCCTGACTATAGTAGTAAAGAGTACAAACACAAACATGTCGCCTGACTATAGTAGTAAAGAGGACAAACACAAACATGTCGCCTGACTATAGTAGTAAAGAGGACAAACACAAACATGTCGTCTGACTATAGTAGTAAAGAGGACAAACACAAACATATCGTCTGACTATGGTAGTAAAGAGAACAAACACAAACATGTTGCCTGACTATAGTAGTAAAGAGAACAAACACAAACATGTCGTCTGACTATAGTAGTAAAGAGAACAAACACAAACATGTCGTCTGACTATGGTAGTAAAGAGGACAAACACAAACATGTCGTCTGACTATAGTAGTAAAGAGGACAACCACAAACATGTCGTCTGACTATGGTAGTAAAGAGGACAAACACAAACATGTCGTCTGACTATAGTAATAAAGAGGACAAACACAAACATGTCGTCTGACTATAGTAGTAAAGAGGACAAACACAAACATGTCGTCTGACTATGGTAGTAAAGAGGACAAACACAAACATGTCGTCTGACTATAGTAGTAAAGAGGACAAACACAAACATGTCGTCTGACTATTATAGTAGTAAAGAGGACAAACACAAACATGTCGTCTGACTATGGTAGTAAAGAGGACAAACACAAACATGTCGTCTGACTATAGTAGTAAAGAGGACAAGCACAAACATGTCGTCTGACTATAGTAGTAAAGAGGACAAACACAAACATGTCGTCTGACTATAGTAGTAAAGAAGACAAACACAAACATATCGTCTGACTATAGTAGTAAAGAGGACAAACACAAACATGTCGCCTGACTATAGTAGTAAAGAGGACAAACACAAACATGTCGTCTGACTATAGTAGTAAAGAAGACAAACACAAACATATCGTCTGACTATGGTAGTAAAGAGGACAAACACAAACATGTCGCCTGACTATAGTAGTAAAGAGGACAACCACAAACATGTCGCCTGACTATAGTAGTAAAGAGGACAAACACAAAGATGTCGCCTGACTATAGTAGTAAAGAGGACAAACACAAACATGTCGCCTGACAATAGTAGTAAAGAGGACAAACACAAACATGTCGCCTGACTATAGTAGTAAAGAGGACAAACACAAACATGTCGCCTGACTATAGTAGTAAATAGGACAAACACAAACATGTCGCCTGACTATAGTAGTAAAGAGGACAAACACAAACATGTCGCCTGACTATGGTAGTAAAGAGGACAAACACAAACATGTCGTCTGACTATAGTAGTAAAGAGGACAAACACAAACATATCGTCTGACTCTAGTAGTAAAGAGAACAAACACAAAAATGTCGTCTGACTATAGTAGTAAAGAGGACAAACAAAAACATGTCGCCTGACTATGGTAGTAAAGAGGACAAACACAAACATGTCGCCTGACTATAGTAGTAAAGAGGACAAACACAAACATATCGCCGGACTATAGTAGTAAAGAGGACAAACACAAACATGTCGCCTGACTATAGTAGTAAAGAGGACAAACACAAACATATCGTCTGACTATAGTAGTAAAGAGGACAAACACAAACATGTCGCCTGACTATAGTAGTAAAGAGAACAAACACAAACATGTCGTCTGACTATAGTAGTAAAGAGAACAAACACAAAAATGTCGCCTGACTATAGTAGTAAAGAGGACAAACACAAACATGTCGCCTGACTATAGTAGTAAAGAGGACAAACACAAACATGTCGCCTGACTATAGTAGTAAAGAGTACAAACACAAACATGTCGCCTGACTATAGTAGTAAAGAGGACAAACACAAACATGTCGCCTGACTATAGTAGTAAAGAGGACAAACACAAACATGTCGTCTGACTATAGTAGTAAAGAGGACAAACACAAACATATCGTCTGACTATAGTAGTAAAGAGAACAAACACAAACATGTCGCCTGACTATAGTAGTAAAGAGAACAAACACAAACATGTCGTCTGACTATAGTAGTAAAGAGAACAAACACAAACATGTCGCCTGACTATAGTAGTAAAGAGGACAAAAACAAACATGTCGCCTGACTATAGTAGTAAAGAGGACAACCACAAACATGTCGTCTGACTATGGTAGTAAAGAGGACAAACACAAACATGTCGTCTGACTATAGTAATAAAGAGGACAAACACAAACATGTCGTCTGACTATAGTAGTAAAGAGGACAAACACAAACATGTCGTCTGACTATGGTAGTAAAGAGGACAAACACAAACATGTCGTCTGACTATAGTAGTAAAGAGGACAAACACAAACATGTCGTCTGACTATTATAGTAGTAAAGAGGACAAACACAAACATGTCGTCTGACTATGGTAGTAAAGAGGACAAACACAAACATGTCGTCTGACTATAGTAGTAAAGAGGACAAACACAAACATGTCGTCTGACTATAGTAGTAAAGAGGACAAACACAAACATGTCGTCTGACTATAGTAGTAAAGAAGACAAACACAAACATATCGTCTGACTATAGTAGTAAAGAGGACAAACACAAACATGTCGCCTGACTATAGTAGTAAAGAGGACAAACACAAACATGTCGTCTGACTATAGTAGTAAAGAAGACAAACACAAACATATCGTCTGACTATGGTAGTAAAGAGGACAAACACAAACATGTCGCCTGACTATAGTAGTAAAGAGGACAACCACAAACATGTCGCCTGACTATAGTAGTAAAGAGGACAAACACAAACATGTCGCCTGACTATAGTAGTAAAGAGGACAAACACAAAGATGTCGCCTGACTATAGTAGTAAAGAGGACAAACACAAACATGTCGCCTGACTATAGTAGTAAAGAGGACAAACACAAACATGTCGCCTGACTATAGTAGTAAAGAGGACAAACACAAACATGTCGCCTGACTATGGTAGTAAAGAGGACAAACACAAACATGTCGTCTGACTATAGTAGTAAAGAAGACAAACACAAACATATCGTCTGACTCTAGTAGTAAAGAGAACAAACACAAAAATGTCGTCTGACTATAGTAGTAAAGAGGACAAACAAAAACATGTCGCCTGACTATGGTAGTAAAGAGGACAAGCACAAACATGTCGCCTGACTATAGTAGTAAAGAGGACAAACACAAACATATCGCCGGACTATAGTAGTAAAGAGGACAAACACAAACATGTCGCCTGACTATAGTAGTAAAGAGGACAAACACAAACATATCGTCTGACTATAGTAGTAAAGAGGACAAACACAAACATGTCGCCTGACTATAGTAGTAAAGAGAACAAACACAAACATGTCGTCTGACTATAGTAGTAAAGAGAACAAACACAAAAATGTCGCCTGACTATAGTAGTAAAGAGGACAAACACAAACATGTCGCCTGACTATAGTAGTAAAGAGGACAAACACAAACATGTCGCCTGACTATAGTAGTAAAGAGGACAAACACAAACATGTCGCCTGACTATAGTAGTAAAGAGGACAAACACAAACATGTCGCCTGACTATAGTAGTAAAGAGGACAAACACAAACATGTCGTCTGACTATAGTAGTAAAGAGGACAAACACAAACATATCGTCTGACTATAGTAGTAAAGAGAACAAACACAAACATGTCGTCTGACTATAGTAGTAAAGAGAACAAACACAAACATGTCGCCTGACTATAGTAGTAAAGAGGACAAAAACAAACATGTCGCCTGACTATAGTAGTAAAGAGGAGAAACACAAACATGTCGCCTGACTATAGTAGTAAAGAGGACAAAGACAAACATGTCGCCTGACTATAGTAGTAAAGAGGACAAAAACAAACATGTCGCCTGACTATAGTAGTAAAGAGGACAAACACAAACATGTCGCCTGACTATGGTAGTAAAGAGGACAAACACAAACATGTCGTCTGACTATAGTAGTAAAGAAGACAAACACAAACATATCGTCTGACTCTAGTAGTAAAGAGAACAAACACAAAAATGTCGTCTGACTATAGTAGTAAAGAGGACAAACAAAAACATGTCGCCTGACTATGGTAGTAAAGAGGACAAGCACAAACATGTCGCCTGACTATAGTAGTAAAGAGGACAAACACAAACATATCGCCGGACTATAGTAGTAAAGAGGACAAACACAAACATGTCGCCTGACTATAGTAGTAAAGAGGACAAACACAAACATATCGTCTGACTATAGTAGTAAAGAGGACAAACACAAACATGTCGCCTGACTATAGTAGTAAAGAGAACAAACACAAACATGTCGTCTGACTATAGTAGTAAAGAGAACAAACACAAAAATGTCGCCTGACTATAGTAGTAAAGAGGACAAACACAAACATGTCGCCTGACTATAGTAGTAAAGAGGACAAACACAAACATGTCGCCTGACTATAGTAGTAAAGAGGACAAACACAAACATGTCGCCTGACTATAGTAGTAAAGAGGACAAACACAAACATGTCGCCTGACTATAGTAGTAAAGAGGACAAACACAAACATGTCGTCTGACTATAGTAGTAAAGAGGACAAACACAAACATATCGTCTGACTATAGTAGTAAAGAGAACAAACACAAACATGTCGTCTGACTATAGTAGTAAAGAGAACAAACACAAACATGTCGCCTGACTATAGTAGTAAAGAGGACAAAAACAAACATGTCGCCTGACTATAGTAGTAAAGAGGAGAAACACAAACATGTCGCCTGACTATAGTAGTAAAGAGGACAAACACAAACATGTCGCCTGACTATAGTAGTAAAGAGAACAAACACAAACATGTCGCCTGACTATAGTAGTAAAGAGGACAAACACAAACATGTCGCCTGACTATAGTAGTAAAGAGGACAAACACAAACATGTCGCCTGACTATAGTAGTAAAGAGGACAAACACAAACATGTCGTCTGACTATAGTAGTAAAGTGGACAAACGCAAACATCTCGTCTGACTATAGTAGTAAAGAGAACAAACACAAACATGTCGCCTGACTATGGTAGTAAAGAGGACAAACACAAACATGTCGCCTGACTATAGTAGTAAAGAGGACAAACACAAACATATCGCCTGACTATAGTAGTAAAGAGGACAAACACAAACATGTCACCTGACCATAGTAGTAAAGAGGACAAACACAAACATGTCGCCTGACTATAGTAGTAAAGAGAACAAACACAAACATGTCGTCTGACTATAGTAGTAAAGAGAACAAACACAAACATGTCGCCTGACTATAGTAGTAAAGAGGACAAACACAAACATGTCGCCTGACTATAGTAGTAAAGAGTACAAACACAAACATGTCGCCTGACTATAGTAGTAAAGAGGATAAACACAAACATGTCGCCTGACTATAGTAGTAAAGAGGACAAACACAAACATGTCGTCAGATTATAGTAGTAAAGAGGACAAACACAAACATGTCGCCTGACTATAGTAGTAAAGAGAACAAACACAAACATATCGCCTGACTATAATAGTAAAGAGGACAAACACAAACATGTCGTCAGATTATAGTAGTAAAGAGAACAAACACAAACATGTCGCCTGACTATAGTAGTAAAGAGAACAAACACAAGCATGTCGCCTGACTATAGTAGTAAAGAGAACAAACACAAACATGTCGCCTGACTATTGTAGTAAAGAGAACAAACACAAACATGTCGCCTGACTATAGTAGTAAAGAGAACAAACACAAACATGTCGCCTGACTATAGTAGTAAAGAGGACAAACACAAACATGTCGTCAGATTATAGTAGTAAAGAGAACAAACACAAACATGTCGCCTGACTATAGTAGTAAAGAGAACAAACACAAACATATCGCCTGACTATAGTAGTAAAAAGGACAAACACAAACATGTCGCCTGACTATAGTAGTAAAGAGAACAAACACAAACATGTCGCCTGACTATTGTAGTAAAGAGAACAAACACAAACATGTCGTCTGACTATAGTAGTAAAGAGGACAAACACAAATATGTCGCCTGACTATAGTAGTAAAGAGGACAAACACAAACATGTCGTCTGACTATAGTAGTAAAGAGGACAAACACAAACATGTCGTCTGACTATAGTAGTAAAGAGGACAAACACAAACATGTCGCCTGACTATAGTAGTAAAGAGAACAAACACAAACATGTCGCCTGACTATGGTAGTAAAGAGAACAAACACAAACATGTCGCCTGACTATAGTAGTAAAGAGAACAAACACAAACATGTCGCCTGACTATGGTAGTAAAGAGAACAAACACAAACATGTTGCCTTACTATAGTAGTAAAGAGAACAAACACAAACATGTCGCCTGACTATAGTAGTAAAGAGAATAAACACAAGCAAGTATAAGAAAATAATAAGACCTCTGCATAGAGTTGCTTAAAATAAAAACGTCCAGATATTAGGCCACGCACACATATATATGAACATTGAAATAAAAAGATCAACCTATTGAAGATTATCTCATAGCATAAGCAAATCGCATTTGCTTTTTTTCTTCTTAAATAATTAAATATCTATAAGTCGAAAGCATTCAAAGAAATTAATGGTCTTAAAGTGAAAAACCCCACACCATCCCCTCACTCTTCAATGAGATGTGGTGGGGTTAAACCCCTTCAAAGGAATACATTTCCGACCCTCACATTTACTTTGTAACTGGTAAGCAGCGTTGTTGTTGTTTAAATAATAAGAATATTGATGTTTATACATAATATATTAATCTTCAAGGCTTGGGAGGGGACGTCGTGGTCGTGATCGTATGGTAGTTGGATTTACAATCACGTATGCAATCAGTGCCTATCACCAATAAAGTTGTGAGTTCAAATCCCGTTCATGGCGCGGTGTACTCGATAACACATTTTGTGATAAAGTTTATCGGTGACTTGCGGCAGGACGGTGGTTTCTCCGGGTATTCCGTTTTCCTCCAACAATAAAACTGACCACCACGATATAACTGAAATATTGTTGAAAGTGGCGTTAAACACCATAACCAATAATGGATTGGGAGACTAAATTTAACATGTTTAACGCAGAAAAGGTGTAAATAGGAATAATCAGTTTGCTCCAGTGAACAATACTGTCTATATGGTTTTGTATAATAGTGTTACTTACGTTACCTGAACAAACCCTTCTAGATATAACAAAATAAAGAATTTAAAATATAATGGCTTATTTTTACATTGAAACGGATTGCAAAGGGACATTTAGTTATAATTCTACTTAAACCAATAATCTTAAAAATATGTCCCCGTGAATAAACATCTGTGCTTTACAATATGAACACAAATATATTGGAGTTCTGAAAGAGACGCTATCTTCAGACTCTTCTTAATCCATTTGTATATTATGCTTACATTGTAACGTCTATACCCGTTTTTGGATCGAGTGCAAATGGATTTTACATTGTCCGACAATGCATGTACATGTATATTGTATTTCTCCTGCAATGTAAAACAAAACGAAAACAAAACAACTGCCATATTTTCTAAAAAGAGCAGAATCAGGCGTCTTTCTACTTGTTTTTGTTATGTTTTTCTCTTTGAAGTCCGCGCTTATACTATTACCTTTTCGTACCGTCGATCGGCATAAATCAGGTATCACAAACACTAATTATTGACTGCTCAAACAGAACAAATGCAGGATAAACATCTTTATCTGATGTTCTCGTGACAAGTAGAATTTTGATTGGCTAAAAAGGTACTTTTAAAACTTCAGGGAAGCCGTACGGTGACAGAAAATCAATAATCGCTCTCACCTATGTGCTGACCATTTACATTGTGCACAGCAGACGAGACACATTTCACAAGATGACAGAAAATCAATAATCGCTCTCTGTGATCTTTGTTCAAAGATACACATTATGTTTTTCCTATAATAGGGACATACTTATTAATGTTGGAACATTCAGAGAACAATGTTATCAGTCTTTATAAATACCGTTTTAAAGGGCAGTGGTTTTGATAAAAGGTGATAACGTATAATATCAGCTTGCTAAGTTATATGAAAAAGATGATATCACGACATCTGAAACATTCAAGACATCAAAGTGGTTTTAAAGACTTGACTCGAACTTATCAATTCTTTGACACACTTCCTATTGTGTTAACAGCCTACTCTCCACAAACCACTCTGATGGTTGATCTGAAATCAGCAATAATTCATTCCACATCTGTTGCCAAATATCAACAAACTGACGGAAAATGAAGTTCGTTTTCCCGTTCTTCATCGGTCTCTATCTGGGCAAACATTAAAATTTCTACTCACATCATTCTGATATTCGCCGATTTGTGCGTAGTACTTTGCAGATCATTCATTTGTTCTTTTTCTTGTGACTATTGTATTGTCTGTCCTTCTACGAATTACAACTTCGTATTACCCCTGTGGTAACTTCAAACTTTCTTAATGCGGTTAATGATTTGTTGTAAGCAGGCTTCATAGACCCTGTCCATGATCACAATCATATCGGCAGATAAGCAAATACATGTGCTACCTTCTACCATTTCAAGCAGTAGCAGGTGGTTTATAATCTACATGAATATAGCTTTTGAATTACTCAGTACAATCATTAGGATCCATACATTCAATAATGTACATATCGCCTGTATGACAATGTTGGTAGTTGTTGTAATTGTGTATCATGTACATCATACTTAAATACTTAAAGGGGTCTGGGTTGTCGAATAGTTAAGATTGTCTACCTTCGACCACAATGTTCTTCTGATGGGTGTAGGTCCGAGCCCCAATATTCACTGCGAATGGAAAAGTTTCCATGCACATAGATGTACCATTTGTGGAGGGTTCCGATTATATATATCCATGACCCCCAACACCGCCCATTCAGATTGGTAGTCACGATATATTTCGGTTTTGTTTTGTTTTGTTTGTCTTCGTCTTGTGCCCCTACTGTTGCCAATGTCTCTGGAATGTATATTGTTTTGGTATCTCTAACGTTTACATTCTCATTTATAGATCTTAATAATAATGGGAGTTAGTGATATGACATTTGGTAATGTCATGACTAATAAACCAGAAAATACAAAACTTGACCAAAATATAGCTTAATACTGAAAGTCAATATGATTTAATTTTATATAATTTCATGGCCAGTTAATCAGAAAATTCAAAGCTTGACTTTAATTTGAATTGAATTTAATGCCGTAACCCAGTGAAAAACATTCAAATCATTTCATAGCCAGTAAACTAGAAAATAGAAAACATGTCTTTAGAAAATATAACTTAATACCGTAAATCAGTGACATGATTCTAATCCATCATGTTTATAATCTCTGAAGCAAATATTTCTAAGAATTAGTTATAACGCAGAAATTGATATTTGAAGTCAGTGACATAATATTCCATTATTTAATATTTAGTAAATAAGAAAATACAAAAACGTGGTTTATAAACTTTAAATAAATTGAACATTTGATGAAAATTATTTTTTAGTCATATCATTGGAGATGATTGGATTTTGGTGTAAAACAAGATGAATATTAAATTGAAATTGCTTTCATAAAGAAAGAAAAATGTACTTTAAAATATGAACTAGATTAAACATGTCGGGCATTGCTCTTATCTAGAGTGTTTCATAATGTAATTATATCACTACGAGGCTGATCAAATGTAGCAAACAAAACGAACACGGCGAGGAATCTCAAAATCCGTTAGTTTAATTGTTGAATCGTCTCTGTAAGGAT
Organism: Bathymodiolus septemdierum; assembly: GCA_963383655.1. Classification (NCBI taxonomy): domain Eukaryota; kingdom Metazoa; phylum Mollusca; class Bivalvia; order Mytilida; family Modiolidae; genus Bathymodiolus; species Bathymodiolus septemdierum. The sequence goes on along the minus strand of OY726524.1, from coordinate 16,362,539 downwards.
GGTATGAGGGAAATGATTGCGGATGTAGGAAGTCCAAATAAGCATGAAATTAAATTTGAAAGCAGTTGTTTTATCCAATATAGAATTGATGGACTAGAAATCCAGAAAGAGTATAATTATATATTCTCATATGAAGGAAATACAGCACGAAAGAGTCAAACAACTGGATTGAATTATTTCAATTATTCAAGAACGTACAATTTTCTTCACAATCAGAAGGCAAGCTAATAATACTGCCAGGACAGAACAAAAAATATAAATAATGGAGATGAAACATCATGTCGTCGAAAAAGTGGGTGACATAATTTATTATATAACAAATACCTTAAGTAGCACATGTTACACTCATACAAAGAAATGAAACATCAAAATCAAGCAAGGAAATAATCTTAGGCATGATATTAAAATAAAACAAGATATACATACAGACGTTTAGCGGCAACAGTCCCCTGTCCACAGTTCTAAAGGCTTTCTAATAAAGGAGCCTAAAGACGGCACTTGCAAGGTGGTGGACGGATTTAAGATATAATTTATTTTGATATCTGCAAAGTCATTATACTAGGGTGATAAGTTATCTATACTTAACGTGATTTTGTTTCATCAGTAAAGACCATGGACATCAGTCTACTCTAACACATGGCAAATGATACCATTTTACAACACTGTTATCCTCTCTGTACAGAATATACATCACCTTGTCAGTGTGTATATTCGGTGTTGGAATATCGTACATTTTTTTTTACAGATTTAGAGCTCTTGTCTCACTTAGCTTGCACGCAAAATCCCACCCCCTCTCCGACACCAAATCCGTCACCCGTACCTGAATACTATTCCTAGCAACACATTTCTGAATTTGATCCGTACCTGAATGCTATTCCCGGCGACACATTTCTGAGTTTCACTATTTCAATTTTACAAAAGCAAATACATTTTCAATTTTAATGCAATATTAAATAAATCATCCAATGTTACAACAGGGACGTCAACGTACTGCTATATGAGATATTGAAGTTCTCTCAATTGTTATTCTGGTGTAATACTTGACAATTTAAGTATTTATTCAGAAGCATTGACAGAACACGAATGCGAATCCAATTTAATAATCTATGATATTTATGCCATTAAAACTAAAATTCAATTTCTGTTGTAATTTAAATATTTGACAATTGGAAACAAAGTAGAGATTTATTTACATTTAGATGACGTTATGCATCCCCCTTGTATTGTTTATATCATAGAACATGTTTGTATCGAGAATATTTTTAAATAGATGCACACTCTTTGTCTTAGAAAATACGGCAAGCTGAAATCATCGCGTGAAACGTTTATAGATCATTTCCATATTATAGAAACATTCTCTCGACTGACTGTAGATATGCGAAAATATAATTCATGTAGAAATAGAAATGTGAAATACTTAGTCACACGTTTCAGGAAAAACATTTACCATGTACCCCTTCAGCCAAAGATATAGAAAGACCAAATGATTTAAAAGTCTTTAGAAGCGAGCAAACTAAATAGTCTGGTAGTGACGATATAGTTGACAAAATGTTGAATGTGATGACTAAAAGTCTACAGAAGCGAGCAAGCTAAATAGTCTGGTAGTGACGATATAGCTGACAAACTGTTGAATGTGATGACTAAAAGTCTTTAGAAGTGACCAAACGAAATAGTCTGGTAGTGACGATATAGTTGAGAAAATGTTGAATGTGATGACTAAATGTCTTTAGAAGCAATCAAGCGAAATAGTCTGGTAGTGACGATATAGCTGACAAAATGTTGAATGTGATGACTAAAAGTCTTTAGAAGCGATCAAGCGAAATAGTCTGGTAGTGACGATATAGCTGACAAAATGTTGAATGTGATGACTAAAAGTCTTTAGAAGCGATCAAGCGAAATAGTCTGGTAGTGACGATATAGCTGACAAAATGCTGAATGTGATGACTAAAAGTCTTTAGAAGCGAGCAAGCGAAATAGTCTAGTAGTGACGATATAGCTGACAAAATGTTGAATGCGATGGCTGAAAGTCTTTAGAAGCGATCAAGCGAAATAGTCTGGTAGTGACGATATAGTTGACAAAACGTTGAATGTGATGACTAAAGTCTAGAAGCGCGCAAGCGAAATAATCTGGTAGTGACGATATAGCTCACAAAATGTTGAATGTGATGACTAAAAGTCTTTAGAAGCGAGCAAGCGAAATAGGCTGGTAGTGACGATATAGCTGACAAAATGTTGAATGTGATGACTAAAACTATTTAGAAGCGAGCAAGCGAAATAGTCTGGTAGTGACGATATAGCTGACAAAACGTTGAATGTGATGACTAAAAGTATTTAGAAGCGAGCAAACGAAATAGTCTGGTAATGACAATATAGCTGACAAAATGTTGAATGTGATGACTAAAAGTCTTTAGAAGCGAGCAAACGAAATAGTCTGGCACTGACGATATAATTGAGAAAATGTTGAATGTGATAACTAAAAGTCTTTAGAAGCGAGCAAGCTAAATAGTCTGGTAGTGACGATATAGCTGACAAAACGTTGAATGTGATGACTAAAGGTCTTTAGAAGCGAGCAAACGAAATAGTCTGGTAGTGACGATATAGCTGAAAAAACGTTGAATGTGATGACTAAAGGTCTTTAGAAGCGAGCAAACGAAATAGTATAGTAGTGACGATATAGCTGACAAAACGTTGAATGTGATGACTAAAAGTATTTAGAAGCGAGCAAACGAAATAGTCTGGTAGTGACGATATAGCTGACAAATGTTGAATGTGATGACTAAAAGTCTTTAGAAGCGAGCAAACGAAATAATCTGGTAGTGACGATATAGCTGACAAATGTTGAATGTGATGACTAAAAGTCTTTAGAAGCGAGCAAATGAAATAGTCTGGTAGTGACGATATAGCTGACAAACTGTTGAATGTGATGACTAAAGGTCTTTAGAAGCGATCAAGCGAAATAGTCTGGTAGTGACGATATAGCTGACAAAATGTTGAATGTGATGACTAAAAGTCTTTAGAAGCGATCAAGCGAAATAGTCTGGTAGTGACGATATAGCTGACAAAATGTTGAATGTGATGACTAAAAGTCTTTAGAAGCGAGCAAGCGAAATAGTCTGTTAGTGACGATATTGCTGACAAAATGTTGAATATGATGACTGAAAGTCTTTAGAAGCGATCAAGCGAAATAGGCTGGTAGTGACGATATAGCTGACAACATGTTGAATGTGATGACTAAAAGTCTGTGGAAGCGAGCAAACGAAATAGGCTGGTAGTGACGATATAGCTGACAACATGTTGAATGTGATATCTAAAAGTCTTTAGAAGCGAGCAAGCGAAATAGTCTGTTAGTGACGATATTGCTGACAAAATGTTGAATATGATGGCTGAAAGTCTTTAGAAGCGATCAAGCGAAATAGGCTGGTAGTGACGATATAGCTGACAAAATGTTGAATATGATGTCTAAAAGTCTTTAGAAGCGAGCAAACGAAATAGTCTGGTAGTGACGATATAGCTGACAAAATGTTGAATGTGATGACTAAATGTCTTTAGAAGCGAGCAAACTAAATAGTCTCGTAGTGACGATATAGCTGACAAAATGTTGAATGTGATGACTAAAGGTCTTTAGAAGCGAGCAAACGAAATAGTCTGGTAATGACGATATAGCTGACAAAACGTTGAATGTGATGACTAAAAGTATTTTGAGGCGAGCAAACGAAATAGTCTGGTGGTGACGATATAGCTGACATAATGTTGAATGTGATGACTAAAGGTCTTTAGAAGCGATCAAACGAAATAGTCTGGTACTGACGATATAGCTGAATAAACGTTGAATGTGATGACTAAAGGTTTTTAGAAGCGAGCAAACGAAATAGTCTGGTAGTGACGATATAGCTGACAAAACGTTGAATGTAATGACTAAATGTACTTAGAAGCGAGCAAACGAAATAGTCTGGTAGTGACGATATAGCTGACAAATGTTGAATGTGATGACTAAAAGTCTTTAGAAGCGAGCAAATGAAATAGTCTGGTAGTGACGATATAGCTGACAAACTGTTGAATGTGATGACTAAAAGTCTTTAGAAGCGATCAAGCGAAATAGTCTGGTAGTGACGATATAGCTGACAAACTGTTGAATGTGATGACTAAAGGTCTTTAGAAGCGATCAAGCGAAATAGTCTGGTAGTGACGATATAGCTGACAAAATGTTGAATGTGATGACTAAAAGTCTTTAGAAGCGATCAAGCGAAATAGTCTGGTAGTGACGATATAGCTGACAAAATGTTGAATGTGATGACTAAAGGTCTTTAGAAGCGAGCAAGCGAAATAGTCTGTTAGTGACGATATTGCTGACAAAATGTTGAATATGATGGCTGAAAGTCTTTAGAAGCGATCAAGCGAAATAGGCTGGTAGTGACGATATAGCTGACAACATGTTGAATGTGATGACTAAATGTCTGTGGAAGCGAGCAAGCGAAATAGACTGGTAGTGACGATATAGCTGACAAAATGTTGAATGTGATGACTAAAAGTCTGTGGAAGCGAGCAAGCGAAATAGACTGGTAGTGACGATATAGCTGACAAAATGTTGAATGTGATGACTAAAAGTCTGTGGAAGCGAGCAAGCGAAATAGACTGGTAGTGACGATATAGCTGACAAAATGTTGAATGTGATATCTAAAAGTCTTTAGATGCGAGCAAGCGAAATAGTCTGTTAGTGACGATATTGCTGACAAAATGTTGAATATGATGGCTGAAAGTCTTTAGAAGCGATCAAGCGAAATAGGCTGGTAGTGACGATATAGCTGACAACATGTTGAATGTGATGACTAAATGTCTGTGGAAGCGAGCAAGCGAAATAGGCTGGTAGTGACGATATAGCTGAAAAAATGTTGAATGTGATGTCTAAAAGTCTTTAGAAGCGAGCAAACGAAATAGTTTGGTAGTGACGATATAGCTGACAAAATGTTGAATGTGATGACTAAATGTCTTTAGAAGCGAGCAAACTAAATAGTCTGGTAATGACGATATAGCTGACAAAACGTTGAATGTGATGACTAAAAGTCTACAGAAGCGAGCAAACGAAATAGTCTGGTGGTGACGATATAGCTGACATAATGTTGAATGTGATGACTAAAGGTCTTTAGAAGCGAGCAAACGAAATAGTCTGGTAGTGACGATATAGTTGACAAAATGTTGAATGTGATGACTAAAAGTCTTTAGAAGTGAGCAAACGAAATAGTCTGGTAGTGACGATATAGTTGAGAAAATGTTGAATGTGATGACTAAAAGTCTTTAGAAGCGATCAAGCGAAATAGTCTGGTAGTGACGATATAGCTGACAAAATGTTGAATGTGATGACTAAAAGTCTTTAGAAGCGATCAAGCGAAATAGTCTGGTAGTGACGATATAGCTGACAAAATGTTGAATGTGATGACTAAAAGTCTTTAGAAGCGAGCAAGCGAAATAGGCTGGTAGTGACGATATAGCTGACAAAATGTTGAATGTGATGACTAAAAGTATTTAGAAGCGAGCAATCGAAATAGTCTGGTGGTGACGATATAGCTGACAAAATGTTGAATGTGATGACTAAAGGTCTTTAGAAGCGAGCAAGCGAAATAGTATAGTAGTGACGATATAGCTGACAAAACGTTGAATGTGATGACTAAAAGTCTTTAGAAGCGAGCAAGCGAAATAGTCTGTTAGTGACGATATTGCTGACAAAATGTTGAATACGATGGCTGAAAGTCTTTAGAAGCGATCAAGCGAAATAGGCTGGTAGTGACGATATAGCTGACAACATGTTGAATGTGATGACTAAAAGTCTGTGGAAGCGAGCAAGCGAAATAGGCTGGTAGTGACGATATAGCTGACAAAATGTTGAATGTGATGACTAAAAGTCTTTAGAAGCGAGCAAGCGAAATAGTCTGGTAGTGACGATATAGCTGACAAAATGTTGAATGTGATGACTAAATGTCTTTAAAAGCGAGCAAACGAAATAGTCTCGTAGTGACGATATAGCTGACAAAATGTTGAATGTGATGACTAAAAGTATTTAGAAGCGAGCAAACGAAATAGTCTGGTGGTGACGATATAGCTGACATAATGTTGAATGTGATGACTAGAGGTCTTTAGAAGCGAGCAAACGAAATAGTCTGGTAGTGACGATATAGCTGACAAACTGTTGAATGTGATGACTAAAAGTCTTTAGAAGTGAGCAAACGAAATAGTCTGGTAGTGACGATATAGTTGAGAAAATGTTGAATGTGATGACTAAAAGTCTTTAGAAGTGAGCAAGCGAAATAGTCTGGTAGTGACGATATAGCTGACAAAATGTTGAATGTGATGACTAAAAGTCTTTAGAAGCGATCAAGCGAAATAGTCTGGTAGTGACGATATAGCTGACAAAATGTTGAATGTGATGACTAAAAGTCTTTAGAAGCGAGCAAGCGAAATAGGCTGGTAGTGACGATATAGCTGACAAAATGTTGAATGTGATGACTAAATGTCTTTAGAAGCAATCAAGCGAAATAGTCTGGTAGTGACGATATAGCTGACAAAATGTTGAATGTGATGACTAAAAGTCTTTAGAAGCGATCAAGCGAAATAGTCTGGTAGTGACGATATAGCTGACAAAATGCTGAATGTGATGACTAAAAGTCTTTAGAAGCGAGCAAGCGAAATAGTCTAGTAGTGACGATATAGCTGACAAAATGTTGAATGCGATGGCTGAAAGTCTTTAGAAGCGATCAAGCGAAATAGTCTGGTAGTGACGATATAGTTGACAAAACGTTGAATGTGATGACTAAAGTCTAGAAGCGCGCAAGCGAAATAATCTGGTAGTGACGATATAGCTCACAAAATGTTGAATGTGATGACTAAAAGTCTTTAGAAGCGAGCAAGCGAAATAGGCTGGTAGTGACGATATAGCTGACAAAATGTTGAATGTGATGACTAAAGCTATTTAGAAGCGAGCAAGCGAAATAGTCTGGTAGTGACGATATAGCTGACAAAACGTTGAATGTGATGACTAAAAGTATTTAGAAGCGAGCAAACGAAATAGTCTGGTAATGACAATATAGCTGACAAAATGTTGAATGTGATGACTAAAAGTCTTTAGAAGCGAGCAAACGAAATAGTCTGGCACTGACGATATAATTGAGAAAATGTTGAATGTGATAACTAAAAGTCTTTAGAAGCGAGCAAGCTAAATAGTCTGGTAGTGACGATATAGCTGACAAAACGTTGAATGTGATGACTAAAGGTCTTTAGAAGCGAGCAAACGAAATAGTCTTGTAGTGACGATATAGCTGAAAAAACGTTGAATGTGATGACTAAAGGTCTTTAGAAGCGAGCAAACGAAATAGTATAGTAGTGACGATATAGCTGACAAAACGTTGAATGTGATGACTAAAAGTATTTAGAAGCGAGCAAACGAAATAGTCTGGTAGTGACGATATAGCTGACAAATGTTGAATGTGATGACTAAAAGTCTTTAGAAGCGAGCAAACGAAATAATCTGGTAGTGACGATATAGCTGACAAATGTTGAATGTGATGACTAAAAGTCTTTAGAAGCGAGCAAATGAAATAGTCTGGTAGTGACGATATAGCTGACAAACTGTTGAATGTGATGACTAAAAGTCTTTAGAAGCGATCAAGCGAAATAGTCTGGTAGTGACGATATAGCTGACAAAATGTTGAATGTGATGACTAAAAGTCTTTAGAAGCGATCAAGCGAAATAGTCTGGTAGTGACGATATAGCTGACAAAATGTTGAATGTGATGACTAAAAGTCTTTAGAAGCGAGCAAGCGAAATAGTCTGTTAGTGACGATATTGCTGACAAAATGTTGAATATGATGGCTGAAAGTCTTTAGAAGCGATCAAGCGAAATAGGCTGGTAGTGACGATATAGCTGACAACATGTTGAATGTGATGACTAAAAGTCTGTGGAAGCGAGCAAACGAAATAGGCTGGTAGTGACGATATAGCTGACAACATGTTGAATGTGATATCTAAAAGTCTTTAGAAGCGAGCAAGCGAAATAGTCTGTTAGTGACGATATTGCTGACAAAATGTTGAATATGATGGCTGAAAGTCTTTAGAAGCGATCAAGCGAAATAGGCTGGTAGTGACGATATAGCTGACAACATGTTGAATGTGATGACTAAAAGTCTGTGGAAGCGAGCAAGCGAAATAGGCTGGTAGTGACGATATAGCTGACAAAATGTTGAATGTGATGTCTAAAAGTCTTTAGAAGCGAGCAAACGAAATAGTCTGGTAGTGACGATATAGCTGACAAAATGTTGAATGTGATGACTAAATGTCTTTAGAAGCGAGCAAACTAAATAGTCTCGTAGTGACGATATAGCTGACAAAATGTTGAATGTGATGACTAAAGGTCTTTAGAAGCGAGCAAACGAAATAGTCTGGTAATGACGATATAGCTGACAAAACGTTGAATGTGATGACTAAAAGTATTTTGAGGCGAGCAAACGAAATAGTCTGGTGGTGACGATATAGCTGACATAATGTTGAATGTGATGACTAAAGGTCTTTAGAAGCGATCAAACGAAATAGTCTGGTACTGACGATATAGCTGAATAAACGTTGAATGTGATGACTAAAGGTTTTTAGAAGCGAGCAAACGAAATAGTCTGGTAGTGACGATATAGCTGACAAAACGTTGAATGTAATGACTAAATGTACTTAGAAGCGAGCAAACGAAATAGTCTGGTAGTGACGATATAGCTGACAAATGTTGAATGTGATGACTAAAAGTCTTTAGAAGCGAGCAAATGAAATAGTCTGGTAGTGACGATATAGCTGACAAACTGTTGAATGTGATGACTAAAAGTCTTTAGAAGCGATCAAGCGAAATAGTCTGGTAGTGACGATATAGCTGACAAACTGTTGAATGTGATGACTAAAAGTCTTTAAAAGCGATCAAGCGAAATAGTCTGGTAGTGACGATATAGCTGACAAAATGTTGAATGTGATGACTAAAAGTCTACAGAAGCGATCAAGCGAAATAGTCTGGTAGTGACGATATAGCTGACAAAATGTTGAATGTGATGACTAAAAGTCTTTAGAAGCGAGCAAGCGAAATAGTCTGTTAGTGACGATATTGCTGACAAAATGTTGAATATGATGGCTGAAAGTCTTTAGAAGCGATCAAGCGAAATAGGCTGGTAGTGACGATATAGCTGACAACATGTTGAATGTGATGACTAAATGTCTGTGGAAGCGAGCAAGCGAAATAGGCTGGTAGTGACGATATTGCTGACAAAATGTTGAATGTGATGACTAAAAGTCTGTGGAAGCGAGCAAGCGAAATAGACTGGTAGTGACGATATAGCTGACAAAATGTTGAATGTGATGACTAAAAGTCTGTGGAAGCGAGCAAGCGAAATAGACTGGTAGTGACGATATAGCTGACAAAATGTTGAATGTGATATCTAAATGTCTTTAGATGCGAGCAAGCGAAATAGTCTGTTAGTGACGATATTGCTGACAAAATGTTGAATATGATGGCTGAAAGTCTTTAGAAGCGATCAAGCGAAATAGGCTGGTAGTGACGATATAGCTGACAACATGTTGAATGTGATGACTAAATGTCTGTGGAAGCGAGCAAGCGAAATAGGCTGGTAGTGACGATATAGCTGACAAAATGTTGAATGTGATGTCTAAAAGTCTTTAGAAGCGAGCAAACGAAATAGTCTGGTAGTGACGATATAGCTGACAAAATGTTGAATGTGATGACTAAATGTCTTTAGAAGCGAGCAAACTAAATAGTCTGGTAATGACGATATAGCTGACAAAACGTTGAATGTGATGACTAAAAGTATTTTGAGGCGAGCAAACGAAATAGTCTGGTGGTGACGATATAGCTGACATAATGTTGAATGTGATGACTAAAGGTCTTTAGAAGCGAGCAAACGAAATAGTCTGGTAGTGACGATATAGTTGACAAAATGTTGAATGTGATGACTAAAAGTCTTTAGAAGTGAGCAAACGAAATAGTCTGGTAGTGACGATATAGTTGAGAAAATGTTGAATGTGATGACTAAAAGTCTTTAGAAGCGATCAAGCGAAATAGTCTGGTAGTGACGATATAGCTGACAAAATGTTGAATGTGATGACTAAAAGTCTTTAGAAGCGATCAAGCGAAATAGTCTGGTAGTGACGATATAGCTGACAAAATGTTGAATGTGATGACTAAAAGTCTTTAGAAGCGAGCAAGCGAAATAGGCTGGTAGTGACGATATAGCTGACAAAATGTTGAATGTGATGACTAAAAGTATTTAGAAGCGAGCAAACGAAATAGTCTGGTGGTGACGATATAGCTGACAAAATGTTGAATGTGATGACTAAAGGTCTTTAGAAGCGAGCAAGCGAAATAGTATAGTAGTGACGATATAGCTGACAAAACGTTGAATGTTATGACTAAAAGTCTTTAGAAGCGAGCAAGCGAAATAGTCTGTTAGTGACGATATTGCTGACAAAATGTTGAATACGATGGCTGAAAGTCTTTAGAAGCGATCAAGCGAAATAGGCTGGTAGTGACGATATAGCTGACAACATGTTGAATGTGATGACTAAAAGTCTGTGGAAGCGAGCAAGCGAAATAGGCTGGTAGTGACGATATAGCTGACAAAATGTTGAATGTGATGACTAAAAGTCTTTAGAAGAGAGCAAGCGAAATAGTCTGGTAGTGACGATATAGCTGACAAAATGTTGAATGTGATGACTAAATGTCTTTAAAAGCGAGCAAACGAAATAGTCTCGTAGTGACGATATAGCTGACAAAATGTTGAATGTGATGACTAAAGGTCTTTAGAAGCGAGCAAACGAAATAGTCTGATAATGACGATATAGCTGACAAAACGTTGAATGTGATGACTAAAAGTATTTAGAAGCGAGCAAACGAAATAGTCTGGTGGTGACGATATAGCTGACATAATGTTGAATGTGATGACTAGAGGTCTTTAGAAGCGAGCAAACGAAATAGTCTGGTAGTGACGATATAGCTGACAAACTGTTGAATGTGATGACTAAAAGTCTTTAGAAGTGAGCAAACGAAATAGTCTGGTAGTGACGATATAGTTGAGAAAATGTTGAATGTGATGACTAAAAGTCTTTAGAAGTGAGCAAGCGAAATAGTCTGGTAGTGACGATATAGCTGACAAAATGTTGAATGTGATGACTAAAAGTCTTTAGAAGCGATCAAGCGAAATAGTCTGGTAGTGACGATATAGCTGACAAAATGTTGAATGTGATGACTAAAAGTCTTTAGAAGCGAGCAAGCGAAATAGGCTGGTAGTGACGATATAGCTGACAAAATGTTGAATGTGATGACTAAAAGTCTTTAGAAGCGAGCAAACGAAATAGTCTGGTAGTGACGATATAGTTGACAAAATGTTGAATGTGATGACTAAAAGTCTAAAAGCCAGCAAACGAAATAGTCTGGTAGTGACGATATAGCTGACAAAATGTTGAATGTGATGACTAAAAGTCTTTAGAAGCGAGCAAGCGAAATAGGCTGGTAGTGACGATATAGCTGACAAAATGTTGAATGTGATGACTAAAAGTCTTTAGAAGCGAGGAAACGAAATAGTCTGGTAGTGACGATATAGCTGACAAACTGTTGAATATGTTGACTAAAAGTCTTTAGAAGTGAGCAAACGAAATAGTCTGGTAGTGACGATATAGTTGAGAAAATGTTGAATGTGATGACTAAAAGTCTTTAGAAGCGATCAAGCGAAATAGGCTGGTAGTGACGATATAGCTGACAAAATGTTGAATGTGATGACTAAAAGTCTTTAGAAGCGAGCAAACGAAATAGTCTGGTAGTGACGATATAGTTGACAAAATGTTGAATGTGATGACTATAAGTCTAAAAGCGAGCAAGCGAAATAGTCTGGTAGTGACGATATAGCTGACAAAATGTTGAATGTGATGACTAAAAGTCTTTAGAAGGGAGCAAGCGAAATAGTCTGGTAGTGACGATATAGCTGACAAAATGTTGAATGTGATGACTAAATGTCTTTAGAAGCTAACAAGCGAAATAGTCTGGTAGTGACGATATAGCTGACAAAATGTTGAATGTGATGACTAATAGTCTTTAGAAGCGAGCAAACGAAACAGTCTGGTAGTGACGATATAGCTGAAAAAATATTGAAAGTGATGACTAAAAGTCTTTTGAAGCGAGCAAGCGAAATAGTCTGTTAGTGACGATATTGCTGACAAAATGTTGAATATGATGGCTGAAAGTCTTTAGAAGCGATCAAGCGAAATAAGCTGGTAGTGACGATATAGCTGACAACATGTTGAATGTGATGTCTAAAAGTCTTTAGAAGCGAGTAAACGAAATAGTCCGGTAGTGACGATATAGTTGACAAAATGTTGAATGTGATGACTAAATGTCTAGAAGCGAGCAAGCGAAATAATCTGGTAGTGACGATATAGCTGACAAAATGTTGAATGTGTTGACTAAAAGTCTTTAGAAGCGAGCAAACTAAATAGTCTCGTAGTGACGATATAACTGATAAAATGTTGAATGTGATGACTAAAAGTCTTTAGAAGCGAGCAAGCGAAATAGGCTGGTAGTGACGATATAGCTGACAAAATGTTGAATGTGATGTCTAAAAGTCTTTAGAAGCGAGTAAACGAAATAGTCCGGTAGTGACGATATAGTTGACAAAATGTTGAATGTGATGACTAAATGTCTAGAAGCGAGCAAGCGAAATAATCTGGTAGTGACGATATAGCTGACAAAATGTTGAATGTGTTGACTAAAAGTCTTTAGAAGCGAGCAAACTAAATAGTCTCGTAGTGACGATATAACTGATAAAATGTTGAATGTGATGACTAAAAGTATTAGAAGCGAGCAAGCGAAATAGTCTGATAGTGACGATATAGCTGATAAAACGTTGAATATGATGACTAAAGGTCTTTTGAAGCGACCAAACGAAATAGTCTGGTAGTGACGATATAGCTGACAAAATGTTGAATTTGATGACTAAAAGTCTTTAGAAGCGATCAAGCGAAATAGTCTGGTAGTGACGATATAGCTGACAAAATGTTGAATATGATGACAAAGTCTTTAGAAGCGATCAAGCTAAATAGTCTGGTAGTGACGATTTAGCTGACAAAATGTTGAATGTGATGACTAAAAGTCTTTAGAAGCGAGCAAGCGAAATAGTCTGTTAGTGACGATATTGCTGACAAAATGTTGAATATGATGGCTGAAAGTCTTTAGGAGCGATCAAGCGAAATAAGCTGGTAGTGACGATATAGCTGACAACATGTTGAATGTGATGACTAAAAGTCTTTAGAAGCGAGCAAGTGAAATAGGCTGGTAGTGACGATATAGCTGACAAAATGTTGAATGTGATGTCTAAAAGTCTTTAGAAGTGAGTAAACGAAATAGTCTGGTAGTGACGATATAGTTGACAAAATGTTGAATGTGATGACTAAATGTCTAGAAGCGAGCAAGCGAAATAGTCTGGTAGTGACGATATAACTGATAAAATGTTGAATGTGATGACTAAAAGTATTAGAAGCGAGCAAGCGAAATAGTCTGGTAGTGACGATATAGCTGACAAAACGTTGAATGTGATGACTAAAGGTATTTAGAAGCGAGCAAACGAAATAGTCTGGTGGTGACGATATAGCTGACAAAATGTTGAATGTGATGACTAAAAGTCTTTAGAAGCGAGCACACGAAATAGTCTGGTAGTGACGATATAGCTGACAAAACGTTGAATGTGATGACTAAAGGTCTTTAGAAGCGAGCAAATGAAATAGTCTGGTAGTGACGATATAGCTGACAAACTGTTGAATATGATGACTAAAAGTCTTTAAAATAGAGCAAACGAAATAGTCTGGTAGTGACGATATAGTTGAGAAAATGTTGAATGTGATGACTAAAAGTCTTTAGAAGCGAGCAAACGAAATAGTCTGGTAGTGACGATATAGCTGACAAAATGTTGAATGTGATGGCTGAAAGTCTTTAGAAGCGAGGAAGCGAAATAGGCTGGTAGTGACGATATAGCTGACAAAATGTTGAATGTAATGACTAAAAGTCTTTAGAAGCGAGCAAGCGAAATAGGCTGGTAGTGACGATATATCTGACAAAATGTTGAATGTGATGACTAAAAAGTCTTTAGAAGCGAGCAAACGAAATAGTCTGATAGTGACGATATAGTTGACAAAATGTTGAATGTGATGACTATAAGTCTAAAAGCGAGCAAGCGAAATAGTCTGGTAGTGACGATATAGCTGACAAAATGTTGAATGTGATGACTAAAAGTCTTTAGAAGAGAGCAAGCGAAATAGTCTGGTAGTGACGATATAGCTGACAAAATGTTGAATGTGATGACTAAATGTCTTTAGAAGCTAACAAGCGAAATAGTCTGGTAGTGACGATATAGCTGACAAAATGTTGAATGTGGTGACTAAAAGTCTTTAGAAGCGAGCAAACTAAATAGTCTGGTAGTGACGATATAGCTGACAAAATGTTGAATGTGACGACTAAAGATCTTTAGAAGCGAGCAAACGAAATAGTCTGGTAATGACGATATAGCTGACAAAAGGTGAATGTGATAACTAAAAGTATTTAGAAGCAAGCAAGCGAAATAGTCTTGTAGTGACGATATAGCTGACAAAATGTTGAATGTGATGACTAAAAGTCTTTAGAAGCGAGCAAACGAAATAGTCTGGTGGTGACGATATAGCTGACAAAATGTTGAATGTGATGACTAATAGTCTTTAGAAGCGAGCAAACGAAATAGTCTGGTAGTGACGATATAGCTGACAAAATGTTGAATGTGATGACTAAAAGTTTTTAGAAGCGAGCAAGCGAAATAGTCTGGTTGTGACGATATAGTTGACAAAATGTTGAATGTGATGACTAAAAGTCTTTAGAAGCGAGTAAACGAAAAAATCTGGTTGTGACGATATAGCTGACAAAATGTTGAATGTGATGACTAATAGTCTTTAGAAGCGAGCAAACGAAATAGTCTGGTAGTGACGATATAGCTGACAAAATGTTGAATGTGATGACTAAAAGTCTTTAGAAGCGAGCAAGCGAAATATTCTGGTTGTGACGATATAGCTGACAAAACGTTGAATGTGATGACTAAAAGTCTTTAGAAGCGAGCAAGCGAAATAGTCTGGTAGTGACGATATAACTGACAAAACGTTGAATGTGATGACTAAAAGTCTTTAGAAGCGAGCAAGCGAAATAGTCTGGTAGTGACGATATAGCTGACAAAATGTTGAATGTGATGACTAAAAGTCTTTAGAAGCGACCAAACGAAATAGTCTGGTAGTGACGATATAGCTGACAAAACGTTGAATGTAATGACTAAAGGTCTTTAGAAGCGAGCAAACGAAATAGTCTGATAGTGACGATATTGCTGACAAAACGTTGAATGTGATGACTAAAGGTCTTTAGAAGCGACCAAACGAAATAGTCTGGTAGTGACGATATAGCTGACAAAATGTTGAATGTGATGACTAAAGGTCTTTAGAAGCGAGCAAATGAAATAGTCTGATAGTGACGATATAGCTGACAAAACGTTGAATGTGATGACTAAAAGTATTTAGAAGCGAGCAAACGAAATAGTCTGATAGTGACGATATAGCTGACAAAACGTTGAATGTGATGACTAAAAGTATTTAGAAGCGATCAAGCGAAATAGTCTGGTAGTGACGATATAGCTGACAAAATGTTGAATGTGATAATTAAAAGTCTTTAAAAGCGAGCAAGAGAAATAGTCTGGTAGTGACGATATAGTTGACAAAATGTTGAATGTGATAATTAAAAGTCTTTAAAAGCGAGCAAGAGAAATAGTCTGGTAGTGACGATATAGTTGACAAAATGTTGAATGTGATGATTAAAACCAATAAGAAGCAAAGCAACCACACAATGAATTCATAATATAAATAAAAAAAGATTAAAACGGCAACAACATAAAACTATTCGTATATTTCGTCTTACACGACAGACAATTTACAACACCAGTATATCATTATAAATATTTGGAGTAATTTTAACTATTGTATTGTATGCGACTTCCTTAATTCTCAGGAGTTAATGCGAAGGGGGGAGGGGGGGGGGGGGACATAAAAAATGGTAACTGGTTTTTTTCTTAAAAATCTGTTTAGTGTCAATTAGCTATATATTTAAATCAAATCAAGAAATCACTCTTATTTATATTCTCTACTGCTATTTTAAAAGCTAACATAATCTTCTGTGTTTTTCACTGCACTTCAAAATATGTTAGATGTATTATGTTGATCATTATAATAATTTTAAGTTAGCGTACTTAAAATATATTTGAAAGGATATGCTTTGATTAACCTGGTACCCTTGATCTAGCCCGTTAGTGGATACCAGTTTTATTCTGTCAGGAATATCATAGCATTTCTTATTCTTACTGGCGCGATAGTTCTTATCGACAAAAGATATACAACAATAATAAACAGTGAACACCTCTTTCTCGTCAGGCTTGAATAAATTCCAGTTATCTCTCTTCGCCTGTCCTAGATTGTTTTTATTTTATTTTATGATTAAATCGATTTTTTGCACATAGCACATTATTTTATGAGACATTGCGAACGTTTTAATTCAACCATGCAGATGACCCAATATGGTTTGCTTTCGGTAACCCTAAATTTTATGATTTCAATATTTTTTTCTGATATTTTGTTCTTTTTTCTTTCTTTTTTTAATATAAGAAATAAGTACTAAATTCACCATTGACATCGATTACAGATTAAACTGTCTTAGACATATAGTGCCTGCCATGCATGGCTTTATATATATGTATAGGCATTTCCGCTTATTCGTTGAATCTCAATCAGCATAAAACATCCAAAGTCAAAAATGACATGCTCAAAACATATATAAATATATATATATATATCTGCACGCATTTGTTGATATCAACACAAAAGTTGCTTGATGTAGAAACAAATCATATCGCAATAAATACCGTGCTAAATTACTGGTATGTGGCAAACTAGTTTGACTGTTGCATTCGGGACATCTCTTTCATTTAGGTTATTCCACTTGTTGATGTTTTCAACGTACAAAGACTTTTATATTTGGCGACTACTACGCCTATTATTAGTTGGACAGAATTCAAGGATATTTGACTTTTATATTTGACCACTTGTAGGTATGTTATTAGTAATCAAGGAGAATTCCAGATTATCGGGAAAATATATTTAATAACGCGCATGCGGGAAACCAAAATAATTCACCATAAGTATTACAAAAACCTATATATCCCAAGACTTATCAGACATCAGGCATCTCAAGAAGGAAGTAAGCCAATATGTTTATTGAAATATGCGTAAATTTCATCCCATTTCTACTATTCTGATTCAACTGGTAAAACTCTGTTGTGACGTTCGTGATTGATTGATTTGAAATGTTAGAGTGTGCGTAGTACGATCTACTAGTTCAGGCTATGTTATTTTGAAGTATTTTTTTTGTAGCAACTAAAAGTAGAAATGAATGTACATACTGCGGATGATTTCATGTGCAAAGTGTGCACCAGAATATCTAGGTACAAAATGTAGAACGCTTAGTTTACAATTAAACGACACAATGGACTCGTAACGGTTGTGTTAATATAGCTAGCAGTTGACATGGTAACTCATCGCTCAGAGCTATAGATTGGTAGTTGCTTAACTTCAAGTAAGCATAATTTTAGCTATATCCCGACAAAAGTAAAGTTGTTTTAACATAAAGTGTATTTTGTCCATGCGTTTACAGACGGGTGTTTTGATTGCCACACGGAAACAGGAGATGGTATATATAGTCGGGAGTTATTGCCTATCAATGGGTCATCTACGATAATTGGTTACAAAGTGTAGCTCCTTACGAGTTTCTATAACTTTGACCTTGAGAGCATTATGATTGTGGCATCATCCAAACAACCATTTAGCTTATAGTAAGAGAGGTATGCTCTGTTTTGAAAGAAAAGTATGAATGAATGAATTTTGGTGTTTCACGCCATTTTCAGCAATATTTCAGCTATATCATGGCGACAGTTTTAGTGGTGGAGGAAGCCGGAGTACCCGGAGAGAACCACCGACCCTGGGCAAGCAACTGGTAAGCTTTATCACTTGCGGCTGCGAGTCGAGTGCACCCTTTTTGTAATTTACAAAGTTGGGCGCGAACCCAAGCCGTATTGGTGATAGGCTTGTATGAGTTGTTAGATCCAACGACTTAACTCATTGAGCCACCCAGGCCCCGTTGAAAGAACAGTATGTCCTGATACTACATGTATATATAAAAGCATAATCTGAAGAAAGTCACAGAATTAAATAATCCGACACTGCATTTAACTGGATGTTTTGGCCAAATTTGTAGAGAAAAATATTCTGATTTTCTAAGACCAAAAATAAAAAGAATAGTCGGTCCTTTACCGATACTATAAATTTATATAGGACTTAAGGTGCATACATCGGTTATACCTTTCTCTCATTTCAAAATCATATGACTTTTCAAATAAGACAATCAGTTGATAAAGATGAGATTATGTTGATAAATAATCTATTGGCAGCGCTATAGTAGGAATTACGACACATTGTTCCTGATAAATACCTCGTTATACTCTGAAAATAGCTAGTAAAAACAATGAAAAACACATTTTAATCAATGGTGGTTCGCGTTGTTTTATATATATGACGGTTGTGTGATGAATGAGGTATACGTGTTGTGTCTCTTCTTCGTCATTATCTATTCATATATGAGGTGCTATAATTCCAAACTATAATCAGCACAGCTGTCTTATTAAGTCGTCAATTAAAATGAAGTAAAGGGTTTACGCCCACTTTCTTCTTGCTAGAAATTACAAAGAGAAGTTACCGTTTGAGGATGGTTCCAATGTTCCTGGGTTCGGTTCTAGGTAGGATCAATCCATAAAGACTATGATATGGCTATATGTTGCTTATTTAAATAGTAAGGTGGGTTCCGATAATTTGTCCACGCGGAACTACATATCGTACTGTGGACTGTCGTTAGCACTAGAAATCATCGCCATCTATTCCAAAAATAACTAAATTATGTATCACCGAGTTGAGTAATCTGCTGAAACTGTGGAAAAAGAAAACTGCAAATGTACTTACAGCGTTGCCTTAAACTAAAGTGCATTTGAGAGATCATTCTGTGTGAAACTAAATTCCACAGGGACATCCCCTTCTTTTCTATCATATTGATTGTACGGGTTTCCTTCCCGTGTCATTGATCATTTAACATGGAGTGTTTGATGATTACTTTTAACTTGGGTGTGTTTGGTCTGATGTCATAGGAATTCTTCCTAGTGTCAATCGTTGGGTAAAAGGAATACGAAATATTGACAGACGATGTAAGACAACATTGTGTTCATATTTTACTCAGGTATGGCTTAACATAAGCATAATATTATACAGAACAAGCAAAGGCAAATCATCGAAGCCAGGCAAACAACCAGGCTCCCATTAAAGACTAAATGACCACCATGTAATGTAAATATCCGTAGAGAAAGTCAAAGACGTATTCATTCATTCATTCAAATTGTCAAGGGAAAATATAAAACATGGACCATTTACCCTTTACGTAAAAGTTTTCTTTCCTCTATCACTGCTAACACTTTTACCGAACTTGACGGTATATCTCAGTAACACGGTGAGTATCTTATAAAAAGCTCACTCCCGGTGTTTTGGTGGGATCTGCGTTCCTCATATGTTTTCTTTTCTGTATTGTCTTATTATGTGTCTTTACGTACTTAGTTCCCTGTTGTGATGGCTACTACGATTGCCGCAAAGAAAGGATGTTCGGTTCATCTCTACCCAACTTGTTTGTCTTATTGATGTTATTTGTTTTTGTGACAAAGGAAAAAAATGGTTTCGAGCCAAACGAGTTTACTCATGTTTTCGAAATTAGCTATTAACACCACACTTCTAAAAATATGAGGAAACTCATATGTTAACTTTCTTCATTTGTACTTTATCTTTGTGTGTAGTACTGAATATGAGAAGGTAGACAGAGAACACCAACACTCTAGTTCCCTTTTAATACTGCCACAAATACAGTCATATTATAATTAGTTAGATGATAAATAAACTAAGATAAATAGAAAATGTAAGAAACAACTAAATTTACGCTGTTTTTTTTTATTCCGATAAGTAATAATCATGACAAAGTTAAGTAAATATTACGAAACTGCAATAAGTATGTTGTATATATCAATACGATCAAAAGGATAGTACTTAAAACCAAATATCCCCAACAATATTACCATCGTTAACATTATTCAGTATTGATTTATTGTGTGACGGATTATCATGGTTAAGAATACTGTGTCACTTGCGTACAAATGATGAGAGATGTCATTATCAATTAGATATTTGTTCAACGTTGACAATGGAAATAATCAAGCATGCAATGTTCTGAGGAATGTCTATTTAAACATGTTAAGATGTATGAGTTTAGCGTCGAAACTTTTTGATGAAATATCCTACGTTAGCTTCTCCAAAAACGGTCCAATCAAATTGTTGTACCAATTTGCGAATGTTAGCATGGTGATTAACAAACATGTCAATTTCGAGGAAATCCCATTTCATATGTATGAGAAGTTGCGCGCTAAACCGTTTTGATGAAATATTCTACTTGATAAAGGACAATAGTTCATTCATAGCAATATGCAAATCTTCATAAGTAATCATGCAGTGTTGATAAAATCCTGTTTAAGCTGTAGGAGGAGTTGCCCATGTAAAATTTTGCAATGGACGGACGGGTAGAACTGAAACTATATGTCGCAACGAGAAGGGATAAGGGGTGGAGTGGAGATTGTGTTATATGTCTCTTCTTTTGTTTCAAATTTCATGCACAAATTACAATCTCAAAGCGATTTCCAGTGTTCGACTTACCACCAGGAACAACCATTTACCAACTTTCAATCGTGGACATGCATACAATACATTTGTTAAGCACTCGTCAATTCTTTTGTGCGTACATGGCATGGTGCGCGTTCTACGCCACTGTAAAGGCATATATTATAGGCTACCTGTAAACAGAAGATTACTTCTATGATATTAATGGACAGGTTGTATTACTTGCCTTAGCTGTAAGAAAAGTTTGAAAGGGTTATCAAAATCCGTAAATCAAAGACAGACAGACAAAAGGACAACGATCTACAAAGCATTATATAGAAAACTAAAGATCGAGCAGCATGAATCACCATTTAAAACGGGGGTGAACTCAGGTGCTCCGGAAAGGTAAGCAGTTACTGCTCTACTAGTTGCACCCGTCGTGTCTTATTACGGTCAAAGATACAAATCTAACAAAATATGTTAAATTCATCGCCAAAAAAAACCAAAAACATAAGATGCTTTGATGAAAGTGATAATGACACTGTTTTACTTTGCTCGTTTTATCGTATTAGTAGGAGCAAAGTGGTAAACATAGTATAACTCTTCACCAACAAGATACCAAGATCATGGAATACTGCAACGCAACACAACAATATAAAACCAATCAGATAGAACAGAGCAGCACGAAACCTTTCTATGAGATCAATAGAACACAATACCAATATATACAGTACAATACAATACTAATATGTAGGAACAGTATAACTCAGTACCAACCTCAGTAACTGTATAACACAATACCAATATATACAGTACAATACAATACTAATATGTAGGAACAGTATAACTCAGTACCAACCTCAGTAACTGTATAACACAATGCCAAGAAGTGGGAACAGTAGATCAAATACAAATCATAGGTCAACAGTACTCACTGGTCACAGTATAAAAATAGAAAACTCAAACTCATAGATCTTAATTAAAAAAGGCTAAAATCAATGGATGTATCAGTAGTTGCTTTATCATCAGCAGAATGAATGAAATACAACTCCATTTTTTCCTGTTTTTGGCTCTTTGTGCTCCTGAATCCTTTTGAATTATTTGACTTTCCGATCTCACGATTTTGAGGAAGATTATTCCAGCTACACGTCATGTACCCTAAATTAGATATCTACGTTTTTCTTCCGCCAGATTCGTCTCGTATAATTGCAGGAAAAAAACCACAAGTTAGAATATGATTTATTTATTATTATTAAAACAAAACAGATTTTAACAACTTTTTGTGAAGTGAAACATATAATATGCGTTGTTTTATTAATAATTAAATTATTACTACTTTGTAATTACAAAATAACATACAAAATAAAAAGAAAGTTCGTATATGGATGTATTTTCATATACAATCTTAACACAGTTAAAAGACAATTTATTTATACCAAAAATAATATAAAAAAAGACATATATATCCAAATGACTATAAGTAAACGGGTAATTTGTGATATATTTCAGAAATAACTGTATTGTACTTGTATAAGGGATTTGACGGTCGCAAATGCAGTTTTAAATGGCGAGGCGTAGCAATCAGTAAACGGATATTTGCGACCGTCAAATTTCCATCTGACAATGGTAATTTTTACCGATATTTATATTCTAATACAAGACAAAATAGCCTAGTGCAGGATAAGAAAGAGTCTAAAAGGTATAAACACTAAAATGTCTGTAAATAATGTTTATTTACATGTATGACTTTGGCACATATTCGTCATAGAAATTTATGACGTCATTTAAACATTTTCAAAGTAGAACGTATTTGGCAACATGTACGATTCAATTTCGAATCAAATCAACTCACATGATGAATGTTAATAGTGTGTATCTTATTATATTTAAGTGGAATATTAAACTACTTCAAATATTCATATTTGAACTAGTGGAATATACATTTTATACTTAGCGTACAAATACAAGGATATATTGCAGGATCATTTTCCATTGAAATTAATAAGAAAACATTTATTTAAGAATTGAATGCATTCTTTTGAAGTTTCATTGGGGTATGAAAGCGTTGACCGAAGTACATTTTCAATGAAGCGCTACCATATTGAAAATGTAGTTCGATCAACGCTTTCATACCCCAATGAAACTTCAAAAGAATGCATTCAATTCTTATTATCATATCTAAATCACACCAACATTTGATATAGCTGAATTTTTCGTTGTGAATTTTATTTGTGTTAGCTTATTTGTTGTTGGAAATTACTACGCCATTGATTGTTTACATCTGACGTCGTCATGGAGGCACGTACAAGTTCGGATTTGAGCTTCATTGGGATCTGAAACATCTCTTTTATAATCATGTGACCACTTCATAACCAATCATATTGTAACATTTCAATGAAAAACGGAAGTAATGTAATTATTACTATATAATACAAACTGTTTATATCATGTTTAGACAGTCGTGTAACCGTATCACTACGGGACGCATAGCCCCGTGTAGAAATGCGGCTTACTCAACTAAAGAGACATCACGCAAACAATTGTACCAACACATTTATGCATATATTTCGTCTATCTAATATTTTATAGAGCAAAGGATGGTAATACTGTTAAGCTCCATTAGTACATTTATTTTCTGAACAATAATGTTCTGACATTTAAAATAAGATACATTGCAACATTTATTCATACGATTCATTCATCAATCGTTGTGTAACTGTACTAATGGACACCAATTGCTCTATGTTTTTGCTTTGTGTTTGCTTTTTCCTTCCTGAGGGAGGAGGGGATTTTTGACATATGTGAAATTGTTATTGGTACATCTCCCCGCTATGTGAAACGAACGTGTAAAAACTTACTTTATAGAATTCTCTAAACAACGATGACGTCATTTGAGGTTTTCCCGAATTCAAACTGACGCTGTCATACAAGCAACTCCAACTAAAGTACATCCCGATTCAGTTCAGATACATATAATATGCAAAGTTTTGTATCTGATCAATTGTGGGAGTGGTTACGCAACACTAAATTTTGTAAAGTGGTGTCGGTAGAGTTTGAAAGACGATCCCCATTCATATATTCGAAGTACGAAAAGGATACCCATTCGCATATTATGCAATTAGTGGTGACCCATCACATATTAGACTAAAATAAAAAATAAGCACACATGCATTTTTGTAGATACCTTATTACGTTAAATTATAGCATAATAATATGAGAATTTGTCTGGCAATAAGAAACTGCAAGGACTTGTAGAAATAAGACCTATTGATAACTTGAAAATTCCCACCCATTGATTTATTTTTACGACCCAATCATTTTAAAAGAAGCTGAAAATGTCGACCTATTACAGCGATATCTTAAGAGGAAGTGATCCCGGTGAATACCAAAGTGATATTTATTTACCTCGATACCTTTAGAATATGATTTGTGGTAATAATTTAGAACAATATGTTCACTGTTTGAAAATCTCTCTGGTTGCATCGCAATGTTTTCTCCGTATTCTGAGTGCTGGACTGTTGGATCACGGATTTATAAAGAATTGTCTCGCCTTGCCTTTCCAAAGTGTTTTTAAAGATGTCAACACTTTGTTGAAAAGTATTATGTCGGTGCAATACAGATGACGAAGGATTGTGTTGGCAATTGAATTTTGGTTCAAAGTTGACTGTTATTTCACTATTTCACTACAATTGTTTGCGAAGGCCTTGTATCCTGCCTGATATTTAGATAATGGTTGTGGCCGTAGGTTCTCTTTGGTTACGCTGGTGCTGTGCGTGAAGCAGATACTGTGTCGCGGGTTGGGCTATATTATGTATGGTGTTCGGGAATGTAAAAATGTAAAAATGCTGTTCCCCAGGTTATATGTGAGGTTTGACATTTTACTCCCATGTGGAGAGCATTTGCCTGATCGAGGAGAGGTTTGAGCCTATAAAACTAATTTAACCCTGCCACATTTTATTCAAGTGCTTGTACCAAGCTAGGAAAATGAGCGGTCAATAATTTGTGTGTTAGGGGTATCGATGTTGGCTCTTTCTACGATTTTGATATTTGATTTTTAAATTGTTCTGACTGTGTGGTATTGTTTCATCTTCATTTTATTGTACTTTTTTATTGGTTGCATTCTCAATCACATAAACTAACTGCTGATTACTGAAAGTCTGACAACAGTTTCATAAAGGCACCGTTCATAATGGCCGATTGAGGTGAAATGCAATGGTGACAAACATATGTTATTTTTTACAACATACATAATTATGTATCTTTCTTTATAAATAAATAAAATACCCAATATATTAAATTAAAACACACAAACAATAAAGGAAAGACCATTCTTGAATATCTATCTATGCTGTTGACATCGTTGATACGCGGAAGTGGAACTTTACATTTCGGAGTTTTCTCCCTTGGATTTGAGTGTAATTGTCTCCTGCGTTTTACACTGGAATGTTTTCGTCTTACAAGATTTTCACGATAATAACTCCTCGACATACAGTTTCTCGGAAGTGCAGGAGACGATACTATTCTTTTTGAAAGTTTTTCTCCATTTTCGGAACAATTTCCTGACTGTGAGCGAATGGCTATAATTGGAGACATCCGTATTTCGTCTATTTCGGTAAAATCAACACTGTCATACTAAAATAAATGTAAAAGCAAATTATTTGTTAAAGAATATGATCTTCTATTGGAAATGAAATGTTTTTTTTATCGGGCGGGGCACAGTAGAGGTTAGTGGATGAATTTCCAAAATATACATATAAATAATGTTTAAAAAACAAACACAAAGAATATTTTCGCATACTTTTAGAAATATTTAATTGTTCACATTTTACATCACCTATATTCTGACGTTTCACGTACCCATTCTACCTATCATATTTCCTATTTTTCTATTAGCATTCAATACATACGTTCATAGCTACGTTGAATGCATCTGAGTTATTGCTCATTTGTCGTTAACAAACAATCCATCATTGAGTAGATTTAGATGGTTGTATTGGTATTTTCTACTGAACGAGATAATTAAATGGGTGTCTGTTTTTTTTTTTTTTAGCTTAAACATATTTTTATTTGCTAAATATAACAAATAGGGATCGGACACAAGTTTTTCCAACTTATGAAGTCTTCTCCCGAATACAATAATTTACAATATGGATTAGCATGCGCAATGAAATGATATAATATGTATATAATAGCATAGAGTTAAATATACAAAGAATGACTATATACAAAAACATAATTATAGACAATATACGAAAAAAAAAAAAAATAATAAATAAAGAAAAAAGAAAAGAGAATAAATACTTTTGGAGATGTGTGTTGGTTCTTTAGATCATTTAGACAATTGTAAATCTTTTGGAGTCTTTAATATATTTAAAAGCATGTTTAAAAATGGTTATATTTTCTTCATATGTTAGGAGATCACTTCCTTTTGTCAGTAGATTTACATCAATATTAATGTTAGAAGGTAGCCAGTTAAGACTATTAAATATTATTTCCCTATTATCTGTATATTTATCACAATCAAAAAAGAAATGGTGAGAATTTTCACATGGTGCGCCACAGTTACAGGAAGCATTTGATAAAATATTTACTTTACATAAATCGTAATTCAAGAAGGATGCATTGCAGCGAAGCTGTGTTAGAATTATATTTAGTTTTCTAGAACCATAAGAATAGTGTCTCGGAATTGGCATTGAGATTGAACTGCGGATTGCCTTTTTAAATTTAGATAGTGTGTCAAGATTACGCACTGAAAGATTAAGGTTATTCCATTCCCTTACTGTAGCTGAGACGAAAGAATCTCTAGTTAAAGATAGTCTACAGAATGGAACAATAATATCGTTGCCATTTCGAAGGGGATAAATAGTCGTACTGTTGATACCTCGATTCCTTAGTTGAATTAAAGACTTCTGATATTTAGGTAGAGAGGACTAATAATAATCCCTCTAAATATAGAAGTTTATGTCTGCGTACCCTATACACAAGAACAATCTTGCAAGCATACATTCATGTATTGCTACCATGTGTAAATACGGGGGTGATTAAATAAACGTTAGAGAAAACCGAAAGGACAATCAAGAATGGTTAATACAGAGAAACTGGCAACATTGGGTACACCAGACACAAGACGAAGACAAAAAAAAACAAACAAAATAAAAACATAACATGTGTTGGACCCCACTATACGCAAGCAAGCACAAATAACATAAGCAAGACATAAACTAGTTCTGATCACAAATCTAACATTATTGATGTGTGTTCTCGTCCTACTGCTCATCTCAAGTGTCTATGTTAATACGACACCCATCCATGTTCGGTAATATCACTGTCAGCTCGTTATATCTGTCTTCGTGCCCCTCCCCCCAATAAGTATAGACATAAAGTGGTTCTGATCACAAATCTAACACTATTTATGTGTTCTCGTCCTACTACTCATCTCAAATGTCTATGTTAATACGACACCCATCCATGTTCGGTGATATCACGGTTAGCTCGTTATATCTGTCTTCGTGCCCCCTCCCCCCAATAAGTCTAGACAAAAACTAGTTCTGATCACAAATCTAACACCATTGATGTGTGTTCTCGTCCTACTGCCCATCTCAAGTGTCTATGTTAATACGACACCCATCCATGTTCGGTAATATCACTGTCAGCTCGCTATATCTGTCTTCGTGCCTCCCCCCCCCCCCCCCCCAATAAGTCTGCTAGTCATTATATACCTGTATAGTTACAGATGGTGACGATCAAAACAAATAGCATTTTTTTCTGGAATACGACATTTCAAACACATACACAGTTGTTTCAATATAAAGAGTACACATTCAATGTTACGTTCTTTTGCTTCTCAGGGGAACGGAATAAGACATCAAGTTAACCATTATAACTCATCTTTTATTTTCCACACATCACCTCTTGTCTTCAGAAAGACATAAAGCTATCACAACCTTTCAGATCAGACTAATAAAGCCGTATATATCAAATTACTATAACATGTAGGAATAAAACTACAAATTGAATTCAACCTCAACCATATTTGTTTTTACTAAAGGCGATTAGGATTTCCCAAAGTACCTATGCCAGACTATATTTTCGAGCGATGCAAAAACAGTGAAAATTCCCTCACACCTCACTAAACAAAAGAACGACCATGCCATGGGAAATATGACCAACCAAAAATGAGACAGGAAGGTAATGACCGTGACTTGGTCTATGGAATCAGACGTCATTTTCAACAACATTTCAGTGTGGTCGTTTTATCGTCGAAGAACACTTCACCACGGGAAAGTATAAGACTCATATACTTAGTGATGATAGCCACTAACTGATCGGTTGATATAAAACAAGTATAAGACTCATATACTTAGTGATGATAGCCACTAACTGATCGGTTGATATAAAACAAGTGTAAGACTCATATACTTGGTGATGATAGCCACTAACTGATCGGTTAATATGAAACAAGTATAAGACTCATATACTTAGTGATGATAGCCACTAACTGATCGGTTGATATAAAACAAGTATAAGACTCATATGCTTAGTGATGATAGCCACTAACTGATCGGTTGATATAAAACAAGTGTAAGACTCATATACTTGGTGATGATAGCCACTAACTGATAGGTTGATATAAAACAAGTATAAGACTCATATACTTAGTGATGATAGCCACTAACTGATCGGTTGATATAAAACAAGTATAAGACTCATATACTTGGTGATGATAGCCACTAACTGATCGGTTGATATAAAACAAGTATAAGACTCATATACTTAGTGATGATAGCCACTAACTGATCGGTTGATATAAAACAAGCATAATATTCATATGCATAGTGATAATAGCCACTAACTGATCGGTTGATATAAAACAAGTATAAGACTCATATACTTAGTGATGATAGCCACTAACTGATCGGTTGATATGAAACAAGTATAAGACTCATATACTTAGTGATGATAGCCACTAACTGATCGGTTGATATAAAACAAGTATAAGACTCATATACTTAGTGATGATAGCCACTAATTGATCGGTTGATATAAAACAGGTATAAGACTCATATACTTGGTGATGCTAGCCACTAACTGATCGGTTGATATAAAACAAGTATAAGACTCATATACTTAGTGATGATAGCCACTAACTGATCGGTTGATATTAAACAAGTATAAGACTCATATACTTAGTGATGATAGCCACTAACTGATCGGTTGATATAAAACAAATATAAGACTCATATACTTAGTGATGATAGCCACTAACTGATCGGTTGATATAAAACAAATATAAGACTCATATACTTAGTGATGATAGCCACTAACTGATCGGTTGATATAAAACAAGCATAATATTCATATACATAGTGATAATAACCACTAACTGATCGGTTGATATAAAACAAGTATAAGACTCATATACTTAGTGATGATAACCACTAACTGATCGGTTGATATAAAACATGTATAAGACTGGTATACTTAGTGATGATAACCACTAGCTGATCGGTTGATGTAAGCAAGTATAAGACTCGTATACTTAGTGATGATAGCCACTAACTGATCGGTTGATATAAAACAAGTATAAGACTCATATACTTAGTGATGATAGCCACTAACTGATCGGTTGATATAAAACAAGTATAAGACTCATATACTTAGTGATGATAGCCACTAACTGATCGGTTGATATAAAACAAGTATAAGACTCATATACTTAGTGATGATAGCCACTAACTGATCGGTTGATATAAAAGAAGTATAAGACTCATATACTTAGTGATGATAGCCACTAACTGATCGGTTGATATAAAACAAGTATAAGACTCGTATACTTTGTGATGATAGCCACTACATGATCGGTTGATATAAAACAAGTATAAGACTCATATACTTAGTGATGATAACCACTAACTGATCGGTTGATATAAAACAAGTATAAGACTCATATACTTAGTGATGATAGCCACTAACTGATCGGTTGATATAAAACAAGTATAAGACTCGTATACTTTGTGATGATAGCCACTACATGATCGGTTGATATAAAACAAGTATAAGACTCATATACTTAGTGATGATAACCACTAACTGATCGGTTGATATAAAACAAGTATAAGACTCATATACTTAGTGATGATAGCCACTAACTGATCGGTTGATATAAAACAAGTATAAGACTCATATACTTAGTGATGATAGCCACTAACTGATCGGTTGATATAAAACAAGTATAAGACTCATATACTTAGTGATGATAGCCACTAACTGATCGGTTGATATAAAACAAGTATAAGACTGGTATACTTAGTGATGATAGCCACTAACTGATCGATTGATATAGAACAAGTATAAGACTCATATACTTAGTGATGATAGCCACTAACTGATCGGTTGATATAAAACAAGTATAAGACTCATATACTTAGTGATGATAGCCACTAACTGATCGGTTGATATGAAACCAAAAGCCCTACGATCGCGGCCACGATTTGCCGTCTACGTTTGGTGGAATATAACCTAAAATATGATAAACTATATGCGTACATGGCCTGGATTTCCAACGTCATGTGTCCCCGTCGTGTGTTTCTTTATGCTTGATTGTTTGTTTGATGGTGTTTAACGCCACTTTCAACAATATTTCAGTTACATCGTGGTGGTCATGTCTATTGGTGGAGGAAACCGCAGTACCCGGAGAAAACAACCGACTTGTCGCAAGTCACTGACAAACTTTATCACATAATGTTGTGTGTTTGTGTGTTCAGTTAGTTGAGGGGAGAGGTGATTATATGTTTTGTTGATATTGGTGGATTCTTTTACCATCACTGTTTAAACTTTCTTTTCTTGAGTACAGTAATCTATCTATTGTTTATATTAAGTAAATCAGAGTTCAATCTAAAGGTACATGTATGTTTTATTTTGCTTGATTGTTTTTTGTTTATCAATTCTAAATGATGTTATTTGTAATATTTATTCAAAGAAGATTATTTGAAAACAAAAAATATGCTTGGTTCAACAATATATCTTAAAAAATAAAATGATTTTATCGTAAGCAAATAATATTTGTATTTAATAGGAAATAAAGATATATTTGATTAAATATGTCAATTTACAAAATAAATCAGAAGAAATAATATCAAATGATTGCTAAATTTAAAATGATAAGATTTCTTCTATAGAAAATGATGAATCGCTAGGAGAAAATGGATGTACAATAATCTGAAAACATCACACATGATAGATTGGTTCTGCATTAAAGCAAGAGAAAATATTCTGGAACTGTAAGAAATATTATTCAAAATGTATTAAGTATTCACAGCGGTGCCATTTGTACGATTGCAAACTCATTTAAAAAAGATAACCAATTGCCTTAGAAGCATATTTTTGTGTATTTTTACAGTATAATTATTAATTCTGCCTTGACTGTTTTGTTGATTGTGAATTAATTTTGTTTTCCTTTCATTCGTTTTTAGCTCAACATTTCTCATCCATGATTAACCTTGACAGTGATTCCTGACCCCGGTTAGTTTGAAAGTCAAATATAGTTACCAACCAGTGTTTAATGATCAACTTTTTAAGCACAATGCATCACGTATTATATAGATGCCCGTGAAATATTGAAATTTCCAAGTGACATAAATACCGTGTGGGTGTGTTCGTTCGACAATGAAATAAATCAGTTATTTTTTAAGTGTCATATTAACACAAACAGAATGTGTAAAACTTATGAAATAAACAGTAAAACTACTATATCATTCCGAATAAGTAAGTCACCCGTAACCGAACAACCATAATAATTAACTCCAGAACTAACGTGTATTCGTGAATTACTACGTTGTCTAGCTACTCGTTGCTTACTAATTGTCGATATTAGGAATGAAGAGTAACTATAGATAGAGAGAAAATAACGGCAGTTATAAAGGTCGAGACAGACATTATCGCTGGTATATCAGTGAGTCCGATAATGTTTGTCGAAACCTTTAAAACTGACGTTATTGTTTTGATGGGTAGCATCAGAGTCAGTTCGTCTTTACTTTAAAACTGACGTTATTGTTTTGATGGGTAGTATCAGAGCTTTAAAACTAACGTTATTGTTTTGATGGGTAGTATCAGAGCTTTAAAACTAACGTTATTGTTTTGATGGGTAGTATCAGTCAGTTCGTTGCTGACGTTATTGTTTTGATGGGTAGTATCAGAGTCAGTTCGTTGATATTGACAGCAACACTCGATAAAATCAAAGTGAAAACGTCCAAACTACCGATAAACTATACACCTGAGTTCACCCGGTTTTTAGTTTTGGTTTGTGCTACTCGATTTTCAGTTTTATATATATGTTTTGTAGATCGTTGTTTGTCATTTTGCCCTTTTCCTTTTGGCCATTGCATTGTCTGTCCTTCTTCGACTTACGGAATCTGATTACCCCTTTGGTATCTTAGATTTACGGAATCTGATTACCCCTTTGGCATCTTCATGCTCTTCCTACACTCGATGCGAAGGGAAAATGTCCAAATTATATACCGATAAACTATAATAACAAACTGAAAATGAAATCTTACTTTAGTATCATCTGCTGACTGCTGTGTTATAATGTTGTGTGCATCTTTGACCTTTTTCATCTTTTTCTTTGCGCGTTTTCCCCAATATGTATAATTAACAGCAGCATACTCTAACAAGGCAGCAAACACAAATACAAAGGACACAACCAGATATATATCTATAGCTTTAACGTAAGATATCCTTGGTAACGATGACCGGACGCCATTACTAATGGTCGTCATCGTTAGAACAGTCGTGATACCTGTTTCAAAGAAATAATAATATATGATTAGTCTGGGTTGGGTGAATTGTATTATGTTCCTGTTTGTAATATTTGTAAAGGCTATGACGCTAACATTCTTCTGAAATTATAAATAATATGTTAATATATGAGGTTAGAAATTCAACAAGGTATTATTGTTGACATTCAAACACATTACATGATAATTTTCTGTGGTAGGTAAATAGGCATATGCTAATTCGCTTCAGACCAGGGATATACTATCATGTGCTCATCCAGGGCAATACATGTTATCGGAACTATTTTGTTTTATCTTCAATCTCCTCTTGCACCAAGCAGCGAAGCTCAGACAGCTTCATGTATTTAATGATACTCGAAGCCAATAAACTTTATCTCGTTTGAGATAGGAAGTTATGATCACATTCGGCTCTGAAAGCTTCATGTATTTAATGATACTCTCAGATAGCTTCACGTATTTAATGACACTCTCAGAAAGCTTCACGTATTTAATGATACTCTCAGAAAGCTTCACGTATTTAATGATACTCTCAGAAAGCTTCAAGTATTTAATGATACTCTCAGAAAGCTTCACGTATTTAATGATACTCTCAGAAAGCTTCACGTATTTAATGATACTCTCAGAAAGCTTCACGTATTTAATGATACTCTCAGAAAGCTTCAAGTATTTAATGATACTCTCAGAAAGCTTCACGTATTTAATGATACTCTCAGAAAGCTTCACGTATTTAATGATACTCTCAGAAAGCTTCACGTATTTAATGATACTCTCAGAAAGCTTCAAGTATTTAATGATACTCTCAGAAAGCTTCACGTATTTAATGATGTATTTAATGATACTCTCAAAAAGCTTCACGTATTTAATGATGTATTTAATGATACTCTCAGAAAGCTTCACGTATTTAATGATACTCTCAGAAAGCTTCACGTATTTAATGATACTCTCAGAAAGCTTCACGTATTTAATGATACTCTCAGAAAGCTTCATGTATTTAATGATACTCTCAGAAAGCTTCATGTATTTAATGATACTCTCAGAAAGCTTCACGTATTTAATGATACTCTCAGAAAGCTTCACGTATTTAATGATACTCTCAGAAAGCTTCACGTATTTAATGATACTCTCAGAAAGCTTCACGTATTTAATGATACTCTCAGAAAGCTTCATGTATTTAATGATACTCTCAGAAAGCTTCACGTATTTAATGATACTCTCAGAAAGCTTCATGTATTTAATGATACTCTCAGAAAGCTTCAAGTATTTAATGATACTCTCAGAAAGCTTCACGTATTTAATGATGTATTTAATGATACTCTCAAAAAGCTTCACGTATTTAATGATGTATTTAATGATACTCTCAGAAAGCTTCACGTATTTAATGATACTCTCAGAAAGCTTCACGTATTTAATGATACTCTCAGAAAGCTTCATGTATTTAATGATACTCTCAGAAAGCTTCATGTATTTAATGATACTCTCAGAAAGCTTCACGTATTTAATGATACTCTCAGAAAGCTTCAAGTATTTAATGATACTCTCAGAAAGCTTCACGTATTTAATGATACTCTCAGAAAACTTCACGTATTTAATGATACTCTCAGAAAGCTTCATGTATTTAATGATACTCTCAGAAAGCTTCACGTATTTAATGATACTCTCAGAAAGCTTCATGTATTTAATGATACTCTCAGAAAGCTTCATGTATTTAATGATATTCAAAGCCAATAAACTTTCGTCTCTACACCTGATCACAGTGTTATAACTGGATTTAGCTTAAAACAATTATTCAATAAAGATGAAATCATGTCTTGTCATCAAACTAATATTACGTTATTTGCTCACTATTGTGTGAACCCATAACGGTCATGTAGCAGAATTCTATTGTTGATTATCCTGTTTTAGGCCCATTTGGTTTATGGCTCCCAAAGACGTTTAAGTTATTTGAATATCCGGGTCGTGCGCAATAAATGAGATATATACGCATTTATTGCAATAAAATTAAGTTGTTAGTTTTTAACTTATTCAGAATTAAGAAAACTTATGTTATCTAGATTAATATCAATAAGGGCAAGGTGTATTCAGTGCAACCAGTAATAAAGTGTTTAGCAAGAGGCCAGTGTTATCACAGGATACTCCGGTTTTCTTCATGCAAAAAAACAAAAGCAATCTGATATACTATCAATGAAAGACCTCAGTCGCTCTTTCTTTCACTTTCCACATATCTTCAATATCAATGCCTTTTTAAATTACGAACACGAATGTGGCACATAGACTTCTATATTCCAGCACTCTTACCCCAAAGAAAATGTCACCAATCAATGTTATGCATATGATTTTGCTCTAATTAAGCCACAATGTACCTATTGAACAGTTACTTTCTTTCAACTATTTTGAACATATTTTTTTTTACTTATGGCTCAAAATCTACTACAAATGTGAAGACTCGGCAATGAAGACTGTTAAATTAATCATTGTTTATATTATGGTTGTAATAAAACACGAACACGTGGTGACTCTAGATTGTATTAAATAAATATACAGCATGATATTATCAATTCATTAATTATAAGTAGATAAATATATTACTTAACAAAAATACTTTTTTGAATGACAGAGTTATCTCCCTGCAATGTTAACTATTTAAAAGAGTCTTCACTTAAGCATCACGATTCCTGGCATAAGATATGTGGATGATACAAATGCAGCGGCTGGGTTCTTTCATTGATAAATATCAGATTCCGGTGATAAGACTGACCACCACTATATACTATATAATTGAAAGTTATAAATAATTTGTTTGAAAGACAGAGTTATATCCCTGCAATGTTATATATTTAAAAGAGGAGTCTTCACTTCCATATCATGTTTACCGGCATAAGATATGTGGATGCTAAGATGCAGCGGCTGGGTTCTTGTACCGATAAAATATCAGATTCCGGTGATAAAACTGACCACCACTATATAATTGAATGTTTGTTTAAATTTTGCGTTAAGTGTTCATAAGCATAACCATGCATTAAGATTTTACCATATTTATGCTGATAACATTATTGTATGGAGCAGATGTACTAAGTTGATATAACATTATTGTACGGAACGGATGTACTAAGTTGATATAACTTGCTTCCAATCCATTTGTACATTTATAAGACAATAAGATATGCTTATCCCAAACCAAATGACGACGAAGGCTCAAAATGTACAACTATCAGATATAACGAGTTCAATATCTAATGTACATCATGCACCGAACCGGCTCTGTGATGCTAAAGTACCAAGCATATCCCGACATCGAGTGCTGTATATTGTGTGTCCGATCTAGGGTGGGATCAAAGCAAATACTAAGCAAATGATGTGTAATGGTTATCCGCTAGACGCACATAATTAAAGACACATAGTAAATACTGATTTGTTCGGGTTTGGGATGATAAGGAATAGAGCGCTTGGTTACCTTTATTCTTCTGTTAAGCACACGTTCAGTCACGCTTGGTTACCTTTAGTCTTCTGTTAAGCACACGTTCAGTCACGCTTGGTTACCTTTAGTCTTCTGTTACGCACACGTTCAGTTACTCTTGGCTACCTTTAGTCTTCTGTTAAGCACACGTTCAGTCACGCTTGGTTATCTTTAGTCTTCTGTTAAGCACACGTTCAGTCACGCTTGGTTACCTTTAGTCTTCTGTTAAGCACACGTTCAGTTACTCTTGGTTACCTTTAGTCTTCTGTTAAGCACACGTTCAGTCACGCTTGGTTATCTTTAGTCTTCTGTTAAGCACACGTTCAGTTACTCTTGGTTACCTTTAGTCTTCTGTTAAGCACACGTTCAGTCACGCTTGGTTATCTTTAGTCTTCTGTTAAGCACACGTTCAGTCACGCTTGGTTACATTTAATCTTCTGTTAAGCACACGTTCAGTCACTCACCCACTCAATCATTAAATCGCCGATTTACTCACTCACTCCTTACATTTACACATTAACTTTATTCTTATTCCACTACATGGCTATATAATTTTCTACTTTTCTGTAATAGCTTTTAAGAGCGACATTTCTATCTTATATCTACAGACAAATTGATATTTACACATTAACTTTATTCTTATTCCACTACATGGCTATATAATTTTTCACTTTTCTGTAATAGCTGTTAAGAGCGACATTTCTATGTTATATCTATAGACAATTTGATATTTAAGAGGTATTAATACGGCAAATGTGATTGATGTATTATTAAGTCTTAGATACAAGTTGTGCTTTGAGCCACTATTTACCATTCGTTGCCCTTTAATTACTTGTTCATTTTCAATGGGATTATATAATACAGTCGATAGATGTTTGTAGAAAGACACGGACCTAATTAGGTTACACAATATCAATGTGATTACTTGTTTTTGAATACCGTGTAAATCTACATTTAATATATGGGTCAATATCAGATGTGCTAATACTAAAATATTCACGTTACATTAATACATGTACAATGTACATTGTAGTTATCTTAAAGTTACATTGTACTTATCTTAAAGTTACATTGTGCTTATCTTAAAGTTACATTGTACTTATCTTAAAGTTATATTGTACTTATCTTAAAGTTACATTGTACTTATCTTAAAGTTACATTGTACTTATCTTAAAGTTACATTGTACTTATCTTAAAGTTACATTGTACTTATCTTAAAGTTACATTGTACTTATCTTAAAGTTACATTGTACTTATCTTAAAGTTACATTGTACTTATCTTAAAGTTACATTGTGCTTATCTTAAAGTTACATTGTACTTATCTTAAAGTTACATTGTACTTATCTTAAAGTTATATTGTACTTATCTTAAAGTTACATTGTACTTATCTTAAAGTTACATTGTACTTATCTTAAAGTTACATTGTACTTATCTTAAAGTTACATTGTACTTATCTTAAAGTTACATTGTACTTATCTTAAAGTTACATTGTACTTATCTTAAAGTTACATTGTACTTATCTTAAAGTTACATTGTACTTATCTTAAAGTTACATTGTGCTTATCTTAAAGTTACATTGTACTTATCTTAAAGTTACATTGTACTCATTTTAAAGATATATTGTACTTATCTTAAAGTTATATTGTACTTATCTTAAAGTTATATTGTACTTATCTTAAAGTTATATTGTACTTATCTTAAAGTTATATTGTACTTATCTTAAAGTTATATTGTACTTATCTTAAAGTTATATTGTACTTATCTTAAAGTTATATTGTACTTATCATAAAGTTACATTGTACTTATCTTAAAGTTACATTGTACTTATCTAAAAGTTATATTGTACTTATCTTAAAGTTATATTGTACTTATCTTAAAGTTATATTGTACTTATCTCAAAGTTACATTGTGCTCATCATAAAGTTACATTGTACTTATCTTAAAGTTACATTGTACTTATCTTAAAGTTATATTGTACTTATCTTAAAGTTATATTGTACTTGTCTTAAAGTTACATTGTGCTTATCTTAAAGTTATATTGTACTTATCTTAAAGTTATATTGTACTTATCTTAAAGTTATATTGTACTTATCTCAAAGTTACATTGAGCTTATCTTAAAGTCACAATGCACTTATCTTAAAGTTGCATTGTACTTATCTTAAAGTTACATTGTACTTATCTTAAAGTTACATTGTACTTATCTTAAAGTTACATTGTGCTTGTCTTAAAGTTACATTGTACTTATCTTAAAGTTACATTGTACTTATCTTAAAGTTACATTGTACTTATCTTAAAGTTGCATTGTACTTATCTTAAAGTTATATTGTACTTATCTTAAAGTTACATTGTCCTTGTCTTAAAGTTATATTGTGCTTATCTTAAAGTTACATTGTGCTTATCTTAAAGTTACATTGTTCTTATCTTAAAGTTATATTGTACTTATCTTAAAGTTATATTTTACTTATCTCAAAGTTACAATGTACATATCTTAAAGTTGCATTGCACTTATCTTAAAGTTACATTGTACTTATCCTAAAGTTACATTGTACTTATCTTAAAGCTACATTGTACTTATCTTAAAGTTACATTGTACTTATCCTAAAGTTACATTGTACTTATCTTAAAGTTACACTGTACTTATCTTAAAGTTACATTGTACTTATCTGAAAGTTACATTGTACTTATCTTAAAGTTACATTGTACTTATCTTAAAGTTACATTGTGCTTGTCTTAAAGTTACATTGTACTTATCTTAAAGTTACATTGTACTTATCTTAAAGTTACATTGTACTTATCTTAAAGTTGCATTGTACTTATCTTAAAGTTATATTGTACTTATCTTAAAGTTACATTGTCCTTGTCTTAAAGTTATATTGTGCTTATCTTAAAGTTACATTGTGCTTATCTTAAAGTTACATTGTTCTTATCTTAAAGTTATATTGTACTTATCTTAAAGTTATATTTTACTTATCTCAAAGTTACAATGTACATATCTTAAAGTTGCATTGCACTTATCTTAAAGTTACATTGTACTTATCCTAAAGTTACATTGTACTTATCTTAAAGCTACATTGTACTTATCTTAAAGTTACATTGTACTTATCCTAAAGTTACATTGTACTTATCTTAAAGTTACACTGTACTTATCTTAAAGTTACATTGTACTTATCTGAAAGTTACATTGTGCTTGTCTTAAAGTTACATTGTACTTGTCTTAAAGTTACATTGTATTTATCTGAAAGTTACATTGTGCTTGTCTTAAAGTTACATTGTACTTGTCTTAAAGTTACATTGTACTTGTCTTAAAGTAACATTGTGCTTATCTTAAAGTTACATTGTACTTGTCTTAAAGTTACATTGTACTTATCTTAAAGTTACATTGTGCTTTTCTTAAAGTTACATTGTGCTTATCTTAAAGTTACATTGTACTTGTCTTAAAGTTACATTGTGCTTGTCTTAAAGTTACATTGTGCTTATCTTAAAGTTACATTGTACTTGTCTTAAAGTTACATTGTACTTATCTTAAAGTTATATTGTACTTATCTTAAAGTTATATTGTACTTATCTTAAAGTTATATTGTACTTATCTCAAAGTTACCTTGTGCTTATCTTCAAGTTACAATGTACTTATTTTAAAGTTGCATTGTACTTATCTTTAAGTTACATTGTACTTATCTTAAAGTTACATTGTACTTATCTTAAAGTTACATTGTACTTATCTTAAAGTTACATTGTACTTATCTTAAAGTTACATTGTACTTATCTTAAAGTTATATTGTACTTGTCTTAAAGTTATATTGTACTTATTTTAAAGTTATATTGTCCTTATCTTAAAGTTACATTGTACTTATCTTAAAGTTACATTGTACTTATCTTAAAGTTACATTGTACTTATCTTAAAGTTACATTGTACTTATCTTAAAGTTATATTGTACTTATTTTAAAGTTATATTGTCCTTATCTTAAAGTTACATTGTATTTATCTTAAAGTTACAATGTACTTATCTTAAAGCTGCATTGTACTCATCTTAAAGGTACATTGTACTTATCTTAAAGTTACATTGTACTTATCTTAACATTGTACTTATCTTAAAGTTACATTGTACTTATCCTAAAGTTACATTGTACTTGTCTTAAAATTACATTGTACTTATCTTAAAGTTACATTGTGCTTATCTTAAAGTTACATTATACTTATCTTAAAGTTGCATTGTACTTATCTTAAAGTTACATTGTACATATCTTAAAGTTACATTGTACTTATCATAAGGCTACATTGTACATATCTTAAAGTTACATTGTACTTGTCTTAAAGTTACATTGTAATTATCTTAAAGTTACATTGTGCTTGTCTTAAAGTTACATTGTACTTGTCTTAAAGTTACATTGTACTTATCTCAAAGTTACATTGTGCTTATCTTAAAGTTACATTGTGCTTTTCTTAAAGTTACATTGTGCTTATCTTAAAGTTATATTGTGCTTATCTTAAAGTTACATTGTACTTATCATAAGGCTACATTGTACTTATCTTAAAGTTACATTGTACATATCTTAAAGTTACATTGTACTTATCATAAGGCTACATTGTACTTATCTTAAAGTTACATTGTCCTTGTCTTAAAGTTACATTGTCCTTATCTTAAAGTTACATTGTGCTTATCTTAAAGTTACATTGTACTTTTCTTAAAGTTACATTGTGATTGTCTTAAATTTACATTGTCCTTATCTTAAATTTACATTGTACTTGTCTTAAAGTTACATTGTACTTATCTCAAAGTTACATTGTGCTTATCCTAAAGTTACATTGTACTTGTCTTAAAGTTACATTGTACTTATCTCAAAGTTACATTGTGCTTATCTTAAAGTTACATTGTGCTTTTCTTAAAGTTACATTGTCCTTATCTTAAAGTTACATTGTAGTTGTCTTAAAGTTACATTGTGCTTGTCTTAAAGTTACATTGTGCCTATCTTAAAGTTACATTGTTCTTGTCTTAAAGTTATATTGTACTTGTCTTTAAGTTACATTGTACTTATCTTAAAGTTACACTGTACTTATCTTAAAGTTACATTGTCCTTGTCTTAAAGTTACATTGTTCTTATCTTAAAGTTATATTGTCCTTATCTTAAAGTTACATTGTACTTGTCTTAAAGTTACATTGTGTTTGTCTTAAATTTACATTGTCTTTATCTTAAATTTACATTGTACTTGTCTTAAAGTTACATTGTACGTATCTCAAAGTTACATTGTGCTTATCCTAAAGTTACATTGTACTTGTCTTAAAGTTACATTGTACTTATCTCAAAGTTACATTGTGCTTATCTTAAAGTTACATTGTGCTTTTCTTAAAGTTACATTGTGCTTATCTTAAAGTTACATTGCAGTTGTCTTAAAGTTACATTGTTCTTGTCTTAAAGTTACATTGTGCTTATCTTAAAGTTACATTGTTCTTGTCTTAAAGTTATATTGTACTTGTCTTTAAGTTACATTGTACTTATCTTAAAGTTACACTGTACTTATCTTAAAGTTACATTGTCCTTGTCTTAAAGTTACATTGTTCTTATCTTAAAGTTATATTGTCCTTATCTTAAAGTTACATTGTGCTTATCTTAAAGTTACACTGTACTTATCTTAAAGTTACATTGTCCTTGTCTTAAAGTTATATTGCCCTTATCTTAAAGTTATATTGTACTTGTCTTAAAGTTACATTGTACTTATCTTAAAGATACATTGTACTTGTCTTAAAGTTATATTGTACTTATCTTAAAGTTACATTGTACTTGTCTTAAAGTTACATTGTACTTATCTTAAAGTTACATTGTACTTGTCTTAAAGTTATATTGTACTTATCTTAAAGTTATATTGTACTTATCTTAAAGTTATATTGTCCTTGTCTTAAAGTTACATTGTCCTTGTCTTAAAGTTATATTGTACTTGTCTTAAAGTTACATTGTACTTATCTTAAAGTTACATTGTCCTTGTCTTAAAGTTATATTGTACTTGTCTTAAAGTTACATTGTACTTATCTTAAAGTTACATTGTATGTTTATTAAAGTTACATTGTACTTATCTTAAAGTTACATTGTCCTTATCTTAAAGTTACATTGTCCTTGTCTTAAAGTTACATTGTCCTTATCTTAAAGTTACATTGTCCTTATCTTAAAGTTACATTGTCCTTGTCTTAAAGTTACATTGTACTTATCTTAAAGTTACGTTGTACTTATCTTAAAGTTACGTTGTACTTATCTTAAAGCTACATAGTACTTATCTTAAAGTTACATTGTACTTATCTTAAAGTTACATTGTACTTATCTTAAAGTTACATTGTACTTATCTTAAAGTTACGTTGTACTTATCTTAAAGTTACATTGTACTTGTCTTAAAGTTACATTGTACTTATCTTAAAGTTATATTGTACTTGTCTTAAAGTGACATTGTACTTATCTTAAAGTTACATTGTACTTATCTTAAAGTTACGTTGTACTTATCTTAAAGTTACATTGTACTTATCTTAAAGCTACATAGTACTTATCTTAAAGTTACATTGTACTTATCTTAAAGTTACGTTGTACTTATCTTAAAGTTACATTGTACTTATCTTAAAGTTACTTTGTGCTTATCTTAAAGTTACATTGTACTTATCTTAAAGGTAAATTGTACTTATCTTAAAGTTACATTGTACTTATCTTAAAGCTACATAGTAC
Source organism: Bathymodiolus septemdierum (assembly GCA_963383655.1). NCBI lineage: Eukaryota > Metazoa > Mollusca > Bivalvia > Mytilida > Modiolidae > Bathymodiolus > Bathymodiolus septemdierum. The sequence goes on along the minus strand of OY726524.1, from coordinate 16,319,714 downwards.
TTATCTTAAAGTTACATTGTACTTGTCTTAAAGTTACATTGTACTTATCTTAAAGTTACGTTGTACTTATCTTAAAGTTACATTGTACTTATCTTAAAGTTACATTGTACTTATCTTTAAGTTACATTGTACTTATCTTAAAGGTAAATTGTACTTATCTTAAAGTTACATTGTACTTATCTTAAAGGTAAATTGTACTTATCTTAAAGTTACATTGTACTTATCTCAAAATTACACTGTACTTGTCTTAAAGTTACATTGTACTTATCTCAAAGTTATATTGTGCATATCTTAAAGTTACATTGTACTTATCTTAAAGCTACATTGTGCTTATATTAAAGTTACATTGTACTTATCTCAAAGTTATATTGTACATATCTTAAAGTTACATTGTACTTATCATAAGGCTACATTGTACTTATCTTAAAGTTACATTGTACTTGTCTTAAAATTACATTGTACTTATCTTAAAGTTACATTGTATTTATTCTAAAGTTACATTGTACTTATCTTAAGGCTACATTGTACTTATCTTAAAGTTACATTGTACTTATCTTAAAGTTACATTGTACTTATCTTAAGGTTACATTGTCCTTGTCTTAAAGTTATATTGTACTTATCTTAAAGTTACATTGTACTTGTCTTAAAGTTACATTGTACTTATCTTAAGGTTACATTGTATTTATCTTAAAGTTACGGTGGACCCATCCTACATTTACTGGTACTCACCTAAAATCTACGATTGGATGATTTTTAGTTTACTTGGAGTCATCTGAAGATTGCATTGTAGTTTGACCGTTGTATTTTATACTCACCTTTCCTTGTAAGTATATTAATGTAACAATTGTGCTCATCAGTCAGTTTTCAGTGGAGCTGGAACTACCTACCCTTCTGGAGCACCTGAGTTCATCCCGGCTTTAGTGGGGTTCATGTTACTCGATCTTTAGCTTTAAATGTATGTGTTGTGCATCGTTGTCTGTCCTTTTCTCTTTTTTCCTTTGGCCATTGTGTTGTCTGTCCTTTGATTTACAAATTCTGATTACCCTTTGGAATCTTCAAACTCTTCTTTCATACTTTTCAATACAACATTGTACAAACCTAATGCAACACGTGCTGAGGTCGCCTCGTGATTAATCCAGAATGAGACCCATGATAACATTACAATCAAGATGGAAGGTAAGTATGTCTGAAAAATGAAGTATCCCACATTTCTGTAGAGTTTAAAGCTTAACGAAAGCCTTGGATAGTGCCCTGAAAAACAAATAACAATCAGTTAACTGTAGTCATGTAATTAATAAATTCAAACGTTTAATTGAATGGACGTTAGAGAACACCGAAGGGGCAAACAGAAATCCAGCGACACTGGCAACATTGGACACACAAGACACAGAACGAGGATAAACAAAACACAAAAACCACAGCACAACACAAAAACTAAAAAGATGATCAATTTTGCCTGACTATTTCTTAATGCGTTAGTTCGTTTTCTAAAAGCCATGCACTGAATTACAGGCAAACATCGTAGTGAAAGTCGCAATTATTTAATGCATTTAACTTTGTCTGACATTTTCTAACTCTCATCGTTATTTTTAAAGATAGACCTTTTCTTTTGTAGAAGTCGTGCACTGAATGTTACTTGATTGAGCTACAGACACAGATTTGGTAATGTTTGTGTTATATACATTACGTAAAAATGCGGTTAATATTATACAAGTAATGCCTGCACTTAAGTTGAACAACTATAGCAAAAACAGGAAATTTAACTCCGGTGCACGTTAATCGGAAATTAATAAATAAGAATTTAGCAGGTTCATTGGAAGCTATTTTGTTGTATTGACGCCACACAATCGTCATAGCATGACAGGAAATTAAACGATTTCAGAAATACTTGGAAATGACATTACTGCTAGACACGTTTTGTTGCCTTTTAAGTGTTTTTCATTTACAATTTTAGGAATTATAAGAATTGTTGTTTTCATAAGTCTCAAGCCATATCCTACATTTTTATACTTGAATTTTATCTTTCAATAATTATGCAAGACGTTTCTTTCTTCAGATAATTGCATTAGATCACATTTATTTCCCGAAGTGTCCTTGTATTAATGACCACAATTTAGCATGAAAATAAGTTATCCAATTACTATTGACTAGTTTTTGCAGTAAATAGATTTAACCATCCGCAAGAAATAATGTTTTCCTGCAAAAAATTGACATTCGTCTGGAAAAAAAGCTCCGAGTAATGAACGTATATTTGTGAATGCCTTTTTCTATTCGTATTATTAATTGATCAATGTATTTACAGTATTACGTCTGTAAATTTAACCCAACAGTGTTAGAATTAGATGTTTGAGCTGATACATTTTTGTTCTTCCCTCGACGAGATTTGAACTCACACCATTGATACACTGCAGCAACAATCGCTTAAAATCTGATTCAACCCACTATTTCTTTAGAAATGCCTGTACCAAGTCAGGGTCATTACGGTTTTCACAGTTTTCCGGTTGTTGGCTGATTTTGTCTGTTTATATACTTATGAGTTTTGACTTTCCCTTTGTAAGATTGTTCGGAGTTCAATAATTTTTTTGTTATTACCCTTATTTAGCCTTATGTCCAGCACCCTAGACCACTCGGCCACATCCGCTATATCATTTCCATATATAAATGTATCACAAAATAGGAAACTGACGTTGTTTACATCTACCTAAGCAAACAGTAATACTCGTGACATTATTGCTGAATATATCGACCTAGCAATCCAAAATGTTTCTTGCAGGTCTAGGGTTGAATTTGGACCCCTGTTGAAAATTATCACCAATATAAATTTCGCAATGATAAAATTGAATGCTCACATGTTATTCGTTGCATGGTGGCATAATCAACATGTCATAGCTGAACAATGAAATTCTAAATTAAAATAAAAACAAACGGCTTTGATATGAATAATAAACATAGAATAAATCCGGTCAATTTTCAACATGGGTCAAAATTCAACCTGCACCGGTATTATCGAATACTAACTATTTTCACCTCCTCGTAGGATTATTAATTCACTCGCAATAGTGGTAAAAATTGAGCAACAAAAAGTTACCACACTGCCGGAGCAGTACCAACATCCAATAGACAAAAGGTAGAAAGAGGCAAAATCGATAACCCTTAGACACAAATACATGACCGCTCACACACAAATACATGACCGCTCACACCCTTGGCTTTGCACACATAAATACACGACCGCTCACACCCCTGGCTTGGTACACACAAATACATGACCGCTCACACCCTGGGCTTGGTACACACAAATACATGACCGCTCACACCCCTGGCTTGGTACACACAAATACATGACCGCTCACACCCTGGGCTTGGTACACACAGATACATGACCGCTCACACCCTGGGCTTGGTACACACAAATACATGACCGCTCTCTCCCCTGGCTTGGTACACACAAATACATGACCGCTCACACCATGGGCTTGGTACACACAAATACATGACCGCTCACACCCTGGGCTTGGTACACACAAATACATGACCGCTCACACCCCTGGTTTGGTACACACAAATACATGACCGCTCACACCCTGGGCTTGGTACACACAGATACATGACCGCTCACACCCTGGGCTTGGTACACACAAATACATGACCGCTCTCTCCCCTGGCTTGGTACACACAAATACATGACCGCTCACACCCTGGGCTTGGTACACACAAATACATGACCGCTCACACCCCTGGATTGGTACACACAATTCAATAAAAAGTGGCGGGATAAAGTCAGCTACATAGGATCAAAAACCTCCCCAATTTGTAGATGTAAATTGATAATTTCTAATTTATGGCTGTCTCAAATGGTACTTTGTATCGATTTATGTTTATCTTTATTGTCTTAAATTACAAATAATGACATGATTTATGTGTTCATTTCACTTAGAATAGTCGAAAGGTTGACACATGATCTCGGAATAGCAACATCATCAATGAATGTTATGTTGAAAATGTCCATTAAATTTGACAATATTACACATTCAGCAATTTTGCAGCTGATATATCATCACCCCCAGGCCTTATGAGGAGACGTGTCCGGGAAGTAAGTAGTGCTATGTCTTTTGCAAGAATACACCGACCTAATACACCCAACCACTCATGCCTCCTAGCATCATTTCGGCCTTGTAAAGTTTGTAACAGCACCACAATCGCACCTAATACTTACTTAAGCGCATCGAATATCAGTATAAAAGAGTGTCCTTTACCTGTTTTGTTCAAGTATTGTTATAAATACTGTTATAGTGACAGCCAGAAACTTTGTGCCGTAATGAAAGGGGGAGGTTTGGCGCTTTAAAATCTGATTCAACCCACCATTTCTTTAGAAATGCCTGTACCAAGTCAGGGTCATTACGGTTTTCACAGTTTTCCGATTGTTGACTGATTTTGTCTGTTTATATACTTATGAGTTTTGACTTTCTCTTTGTAAGATTGCTCGGAGTTCGATAATTTTGTTATTACCCTTATTTACAGTAGATTTGTGCTGTCAAACAGAAGAGAACCACTACATTTATCGACTCTAGAAGTGTAAACGTCCCCATTACAAGATACAGCCTCACCAGTTCATATGGATCTGACTATAATTCGCCTAAATAACAGTCCATCCTCGGTTTTGTGTGGGGTTCATATTGCTAAATCTTTTGTTATATGTTTATTTATGTACGAAGTGGTTTGTTCATTTTCTTTTGACAATTGCATTGTCTCTTCTTCTTCGATTTACCACTTCTGATTAACGTTTTGGTATCAGCATCTTCATTTTTTTCCCTTTGATTATAAACGGAATAATTGTTTTAATGTTTTGTATTCTTTCGTCGACGAAGCCGAAGACATAACAAGTAAATCTTTGGTAATTACAATAATAAAAGGTACATATTGATCTCGCTGTGTATTCACTAATGGCTAGACAAAAAATTGTCTGGTAAAGATATTCATTAACATAGTACAAACTCATTAAGTCGTCAAATAATGCAAAATAACAAAATCAGAGATCAGGTACTGGTCATCGTGTTATGTACCAAAACAATAGGTCATCACAATAACACGTCCCTACGGCAAAATTGTTGTCTTGCTTGCCTGGAGAGTGCGTCTTTAAACCTAATTCTGATTGATTCAGACTATAGTATTTACCGATATAGATGCACAATGGTCGAAAATGGTTGAAGAGTGGTAATCAGAGGGAGTAAATTGGTCATAAGAGAAAGAACAAAAGGTCGAACAATGATAGATACAACACTACATAGAAGACTAGAGGTTGATTAACACGACAAGCACTGACTGACCATTGACCGTCTGTCTCACACGCACTGACTGACCATTGACCGTCTGTCTCACACGCACTGACTGACCATTGACCGTCTGTCTCACACGCACTAACTGACCATTGACCGTCTGTCTCACACGCACTGACTGACCATTGACCGTCTGTCTCACAAGCACTGACTGACCATTGACCGTCTGTCTCACACGCACTGACTGACCATTGACCGTCTGTCTCACACGCACTGACTGACCATTGACCGTCTGTCTCACACGCACTGACTGACCATTGACCGTCTGTCTCACACGCACTGACTGACCATTGACCGTCTGTCTCACAAGTACTGACTGACCATTGACCGTCTGTCTCACACGCACTGACTGACCATTGACCGTCTGTCTCACACGCACTGACTGACCATTGACCGTCTGTCTCACACGCACTGACTGACCATTGACCGTCTGTCTCACACGCACTGACTGACCATTGACCGTCTGTCTCACACGCGCTGACTGACCATTGACCGTCTGTCTCACACGCACTGACTGACCATTGACCGTCTGTCTCACACGCACTGACTGACCATTGACCGTCTGTCTCACACGCACTGACTGACCATTGACCGTCTGTCTCACACGTACTGACTGACCATTGACCGTCTGTCTCACACGCACTGACTGACCATTGACCGTCTGTCTCACACGCGCTGACTGACCATTGACCGTCTGTCTCACACGCACTGACTGACCATTGACCGTCTGTCTCACACGTACTGACTGACCATTGACCGTCTGTCTCACACGCACTGACTGACCATTGACCGTCTGTCTCACACGCACTGACTGACCATTGACCGTCTGTCTCACACGCACTGACTGACCATTGACCGTCTGTCTCACACGCACTGACTGACCATTGACCGTCTGTCTCACACGCGCTGACTGACCATTGACCGTCTGTCTCACACGCACTGACTGACCATTGACCGTCTGTCTCACACGCACTGACTGACCATTGACCGTCTGTCTCACACGCACTGACTGACCATTGACCGTCTGTCTCACACGCACTGACTGACCATTGACCGTCTGTCTCACACGCACTGACTGACCATTGACCGTCTGTCTCACACGCACTGACTGACCATTGACCGTCTGTCTCACAAGCACTGACTGACCATTGACCGTCTGTCTCACACGCACTGACTGACCATTGACCGTCTGTCTCACACGCACTGACTGACCATTGACCGTCTGTCTCACACGCACTGACTGACCATTGACCGTCTCTCTCACACGCACTGACCATTGACCGTCTGTCTCACAAATGACCATGGATATGTTCCATTTGTCCATTTATCGTCATATCAATCCGGTCCTTTCCCATTGATGACCTATCACAGGGTTTGTAACAAGCGTAACACGGCGGATGCCACAAGTGGGATTCGTATTGCTCGACCTTTAGACCCAAAGGGCCTAAACACGATAGTCAATATCTGCTAAGGTCTCCTATGCTTTGGGGATGAGATCCTTAGTTTTATTAATAACTAAATCATTTAGGAATTGTAAATTTCAATAATAAATATATCTAATACACCATGTCACTACCGAAACTGACTACTGGGCAGATGATGCCCTCAGGGACAAATAGCCCACTACCAGATGAATCGACCCGGTGATAATGATAAAAACGTGCATTACGTACTTAGGGCGATCTTAATACAATTTCTCTTCCCGTAACTTTGATAGAAATTATACATGATGTACAAATGTTTCAATCCTTCAGATTTGTTAATTATACTTAAACGTTACGATAGGTGCATTGAGCTTTATCACTTTTTCGCATGTATTTAGCGATACCAAGAACACGACTGTAGCCAGAAAACACCGATAAAACAGGAACTGGTATTGAATCTATAGGCGATCAACAAGATGATCGGTTATAATACAAGACATACGATAGCAGCGGTATGAATATGTATGAACGGATGTTTTAAGGGATTATGCATGTTGTCTGTTACGTATAAGGAGCTTCCCGTTCTTGTAATACATTTTCATTATATGTCAATTGACGTTTGTCTAGTTAACACTAGACTTGGATTTATATGACGGATGCTACATTGAACAATTATATCCTAATATTACTAATGTTAGAAGCTATATCATCGTAACGGATGTTACATATGACAATTATATCCTAATGTTAGAAGCTATATCATCGTAACGGATGTTACATATGGCAATTATATCCTAATGTTAGAAGTTATTTCATCGTAACGGGTGTTACATATGGCAATTATATCCTAATGTTAGAAGTTATTTCATCGTAACGGGTGTTACATATGACAATTATATCCTAATGTTGGAAGCTATATCATCGTAACGGATGTTACATATGACAATTATATCCTAATGTTAGAAGCTATATCATCGTAACGGATGCTATATATGACAATTATATCCTAATGTTAGAAGCTATATCATCGTTACGGATGTTACATATAAAAATTATATCCTAATGTTAGAAGCTATATCGTCGTAACGGATGTTACATATGACAAGTATATCCTAATGTTAGAAGCTATCTCATGAGAGTCTGTTGTATACTATTTACCAATATTAAATTAGACATAGATCTTATTTCATCTCTTTCTTATAGAAATTTATTCAACTATATTTGACGCTGAGTTTGGTTTATTGATACTGAAGGGAAAAAGAAACGCAGGGTCAACATTTTAGGTGATTTAATATTATTTATTCGAATAGTTTTTTTCAATATTAATATATAAGAATAAAAACAAAAGTTTTTAAAATTCATTAGATTTTAATCAATAATTCATGAGTAATTGAAACCAATTTAACAGTACCCCCAATATGTTAAAGTGAAATCGATTAACTCGTCAATATCTCGTATGCCCTCCTCGCGCATCTGCTACAGCCCTGATTCTACTATGCATGGAGTTCATCAGAGCATTTATCCTTCTCATGGGGATATTATCCCACTCTTCCAACAAGACAGCCCTTAATTGGTCGAGAGTAGCGGGGACATTCCGACGCCACCTTACTCTCCTGTCCATTTGGTCCCACATATGTTCGATTGGGGACAAATCTGGACTGTACGGAGGCCAATCGAGTGGGTTAATGTTATGATTGGCGAGAAAATCTTGACAAACTCTGGCTACATGGGGCCGGGCGTTATCCTGCTGGAAAATTAGGTGATGCTGTTGCACAAATGGAACTGCAACAGGCCGGAGGATTTCATCCTTATATCTTATGCCTGTGAAATTACCGGCTATCACAATCAACGGCGACTTTAAACCATGAGATATCCCTCCCCAGACCATAACTGAGCCACCCCCAAATCTATCCCTCTCAAGAACGCAAGCGTCGGCGAAGCGTTCCCCACGACTTAGGTATACACGACGTCAACCGTCCGGACGAAAAAGAGTGAACCGCGACTCATCTCTGTAAAAAAGACCCGTCTCCATTGCCTCATTGGAAATTGTCTGGGACCATGTGCCGCTAACCAAGCCATACGACGCGCGCGACGTGCATGAGTGAGAGGAAGACCAATGTAAGGTCGACGAGCTCGCAGACCAAACTCGCGCAATCGGTTTCTCACAGTTTTTGGATGAATGTGGCGATTATGATTGCCTACCGTAGTTAAAGCGGTTTCAGTGGCAGGAACGTGGCGATTACGCAGGTGGGCAAGATGAATAGCCCTGTCTTGACGTGGCGTCGTTACGCGCGGACGTCCCCGTCACGGACGGTCCGCAACCCTTCCAGTATCTGTCAGACGACAGACAAGACGCCCTATGGTGGAAACATTCACACCAAATTGCAAAGCAACTTGTTGTTGCCTTTGACCTTGCATTAGCAATGCAATAGCCTGACCCCTCTGAACTTCGGTCAGCCATGGCATGTTTACAAGAGATTCAAATTAACTTTAAATAGTGGAAAGTGATGTGCATACCTCAAGAGTATAAAGTGGTATGACACGATGTGCTGACGACCTTGCTATCATTATTCTGCACGTGTTATTTGCTTTTTATCACTTTCGCTATGTCACATGATACCTTTCACGGTTGAGTAACTTTAGACACCGATTTTAGTGCACACTGACCAAGCCACTCGTCTGCCCAGTTTTCGTAATTTTACGCCACGCAGTTAAAAAATAAGAGCATATTATGTTACTCTGCGTTTCTTTTTCCCTTCAGTACATCCGTTATAATGTCAATACTAGCATCCTTTATAATGTAAATGCCATTTACTTAGCAACGAACATTTCTTGTAGTAGTGATAAAATGAAAAAAAAATATAGCAGACTATAGGAACAATCTAATATCAATGTCATTGAAAGATGTAAAATAGCATACTATAGGAACAATCTAATATCAATGTCGTAGAAAGATGTAAAATAGCATACTATAGGAACAATCTAATATCAATGTCGTAGAAAGATGTAAAATAGCATACTATTGGAACAATCTAATATCAAAGTCGTAGAAAGATGTAAAATAGCATACAATAGGAACAATCTAATATCAATGTCGTAGAAAGATGTAAAATAGCAGACTATAGGAACAATCTAATATCAAAGTCGTAGAAAGATGTAAAATAGCATACTATAGGAACAATCTAATATCAAAGTCGTAGAAAGATGTAAAATAGCACACTATAGGAACAATCTAATATCAAAGTCGTAGAAAGATGTAAAATAGCATACTATAGGAACAATCTAATATCAAAGTCGTAGAATAGCATACTATAGGAACAATCTAATATCAAAGTCGTAGAAAGATGTAAAATAGCATGCTATAGGAACAATCTAATATCAAAGTCGTAGAAAGATGTAAAATAGCATACTATAGGAACAATCTAATATCAAAGTCGTAGAAAGATGTAAAATAGCAAACTATAGGAACAATCTAATATCAAAGTCGTAGAAAGATGTAAAATAGCAGACAATAGGAACAATCTAATATCAAAGTCGTAGAAAGATGTAAAATATCATACTATAGGAACACTCTAATATCAAAGTCGTAGAAAGATGTAAAATAGCAGACTATAGGAACAATCTAATATCAAAGTCGTAGAAAGATGTAAAATAGCATACAATAGGAACAATCTAATATCAAAGTCGTAGAAAGATGTAAAATAGCAGACTATAGGAACAATCTAATATCAAAGTCGTAGAAAGATGTAAAATAGCAGACAATAGGAACAATCTAATATCAAAGTCGTAGAAAGATGTAAAATAGCAAACTATAGGAACAATCTAATATCAAAGTCGTAGAAAGATGTAAAATAGCAAACTATAGGAACAATCTAATATCAAAGTCGTAGAAAGATGTAAAATAGCAGACAATAGGAACAATCTAATATCAATGTGGTAGAAAGATGTAAAATAGCAAACTATAGGAACAATCTAATATCAAAGTCGTTGAAAGATGTAAAATAGCAGATTATAGGAACAATCTAATATCAATGTCGTAGAAAGATGTAAAATAGCATACTATAGGAACAATCTAATATCAATGTCGTAGAAAGATGTAAAATAGCAGACTATAGGAACAATCTAATATCAAAGTCGTAGAAAGATGTAAAATAGCATACAATAGGAACAATCTAATATCAATGTCGTAGAAAGATGTAAAATAGCAGACTATAGGAACAATCTAATATCAAAGTCGTAGAAAGATGTAAAATAGCATACTACAGGAACAATCTAATATCAAAGTCGTAGAAAGATGTAAAATAGCACACTATAGGAACAATCTAATATCAAAGTCGTAGAAAGATGTAAAATAGCACACTATAGGAACAATCTAATATCAAAGTCGTAGAAAGATGTAAAATAGCATACAATAGGAACAATCTAATATCAAAGTCGTAGAATAGCATACTATAGGAACAATCTAATATCAAAGTCGTAGAAAGATGTAAAATAGCATACTATAGGAACAATCTAATATCAAAGTCGTAGAATAGCATGCTATAGGAACAATCTAATATCAAAGTCGTAGAAAGATGTAAAATAGCACACTATAGGAACAATCTAATATCAATGTCGTAGAAAGATGTAAAATAGCAGACAATAGGAACAATCTAATATCAATGTCGTAGAAAGATGCTAAATAGCAGACTATAGGAACAATCTAATATCAAAGTCGTAGAAAGATGTAAAATAGCAAACAATAGGAACAATCTAATATCAAAGTCGTAGAAAGATGTAAAATAGCAGACAATAGGAACAATCTAATATCAAAGTCGTAGAAAGATGTAAAATAGCATACTATAGGAACACTCTAATATCAAAGTCGTAGAAAGATGTAAAATAGCAGACTATAGGAACAATCTAATATCAAAGTCGTAGAAAGATGTTAAATAGCAGACTATAGGAACAATCTAATATCAAAGTCGTAGAAAGATGTAAAATAGCAGACTATAGGAACAATCTAATATCAAAGTCGTAGAAAGATGTAAAATAGCACACTATAGGAACAATATAATATCAAAGTCGTAGAAAGATGTAAAATAGCATACTATAGGAACAATCTAATATCAAAGTCGTAGAAAGATGTAAAATAGCAGACTATAGGAACAATCTAATATCAAAGTCGTAGAAAGATGTTAAATAGCACACTATAGGAACAATCTAATATCAATGTCGTAGAAAGATGTAAAATAGCAAACAATAGGAACAATTTAATATCAATGTCGTAGAAAGATGTAAAATAGCAGACAATAGGAACAATTTAATATCAAAGTCGTAGAAAGATGTAAAATAGCACACTATAGGAACAATCTAATATCAAAGTCGTAGAAAGATGTAAAATAGCAGACTATAGGAACAATCTAATATCAAAGTCGTAGAAAGATGTAAAATAGCAGACTATAGGAACAATCTAATATCAAAGTCGTAGAAAGATGTAAAATAGCACACTATAGGAACAATCTAATATCAATGTCGTAGAAAGATGTAAAATAGCATACTATAGGAACAATCTAATATCAAAGTCGTAGAAAGATGTAAAATAGCAGACAATAGGAACAATTTAATATCAATGTCGTAGAAAGATGTAAAATAACATACTATAGGAACAATCTAATATCAAAGTCGTAGAAAGATGTGAAAATAGCACACTATAGGAACAATCTAATATCAATGTGGTAGAAAGATGTAAAATAGCAAACTATAGGAACAATCTAATATCAAAGTCGTAGAAAGATGTTAAATAGCAGACTATAGGAACAATCTAATATCAAAGTCGTAGAAAGATGTAAAATAGCACACTATAGGAACAATCTAATATCAATGTGGTAGAAAGATGTAAAATAGCAAACTATAGGAACAATCTAATATCAAAGTCGTAGAAAGATGTAAAATAGCACACTATAGGAACAATCTAATATCAAAGTCGTAGAAAGATGTAAAATAGCATACTATAGGAACAATCTAATATCAATGTCGTAGAAAGATGTAAAATAGCAGACTATAGGAACAATCTAATATCAATGTCGTAGAAAGATGTAAAATAGCAGACTATAGGAACAATCTAATATCAAAGTCGTAGAAAGATGTAAAATAGCACACCATAGGAACAATCTAATATCAAAGTCGTAGAAAGATGTAAAATAGCACACCATAGGAACTATCTAATATCAATGTCGTAGAAAGATGTAAAATAGCATACAATAGGAACAATCTAATATCAAAGTCGTAGAAAGATGTAAAATAGCAGACTATAGGAACTATCTAATATCAAAGTTGTAGAAAGATGTAAAATAGCAAACTATAGGAACAATCTAATATCAAAGTCGTAGAAAGATGTAAAATAGCAGACTATAGGAACAATCTAATATCAAAGTCGTAGAAAGATGTAAAATAGCAGACTATAGGAACAATCTAATATCAAAGTCGTAGAAAGATGTAAAATAGCATACTATAGGAACAATCTAATATCAAAGTCGTCGAAAGATGTAAAATAGCACACTATAGGAACAATCTAATATCAAAGTCGTAGAAAGATGTAAAATAGCATACTATAGGAACAATCTAATATCAAAGTCGTAGAAAGATGTAAAATAGCATACTATAGGAACAATCTAATATCAAAGTCGTAGAAAGATGTAAAATAGCAGACAATAGGAACAATCTAATATCAAAGTCGTAGAAAGATGTAAAATAGCAGACAATAGGAACAATCTAATATCAATGTCGTAGAAAGATGTAAAATAGCAGACTATAGGAACAATCTAATATCAAAGTCGTAGAAAGATGTAAAATAGCAGACTATAGGAACAATCTAATATCAATGTCGTAGAAAGATGTAAAATAGCAGACTATCGGAACTATCTAATATCAAAGTCGTAGAAAGATGTAAAATAGCATACTATAGGAACAATCTAATATCAATGTCGTAGAAAGATGTAAAATAGCACACTATAGGAACAATCTAATATCAAAGTCGTAGAAAGATGTAAAATAGCAGACAATAGGAACAATCTAATATCAATGCCGTAGAAAGATGTAAAATAGCAGACTATAGGAACTATCTAATATCAAAGTCGTAGAAAGATGTAAAATAGCAGACTATAGGAACAATCTAATATCAAAGCCGTAGAAAGATGTGAAATAGCATACTATAGGAACAATCTAATAACAATGTCGTAGAAAGATGTAAAATAGCAGACTATAGGAACAATCTAATATCAAAGTCGTAGAAAGATGTAAAATAGCAGACAATAGGAACAATCTAATATCAATGTCGTAGAAAGATGTAAAATAGCAGACTATAGGAACTATCTAATATCAAAGTCGTAGAAAGATGTAAAATAGCATACTATAGGAACAATCTAATATCAATGTCGTAGAAAGATGTAAAATAGCACACTATAGGAACAATCTAATATCAAAGTCGTAGAAAGATGTAAAATAGCAGACAATAGGAACAATCTAATATCAATGTCGTAGAAAGATGTAAAATAGCAGACTATAGGAACAATCTAATATCAAAGTCGTAGAAAGATGTAAAATAGCAGACTATAGGAACAATCTAATATCAAAGTCGTAGAAAGATGTGAAATAGCATACTATAGGAACAATCTAATATCAATGTCGTAGAAAGATGTAAAATAGCAGACTATAGGAACTATCTAATATCAAAGTCGTAGAAAGATGTAAAATAGCAGACTATAGGAACAATCTAATATCAAAGTCGTAGAAAGATGTGAAATAGCATACTATAGGAACAATCTAATATCAAAGTCGTAGAAAGATGTAAAATAGCACACTATAGGAACAATCTAATATCAAAGTCATAGAAAGATGTAAAATAGCATACTATAGGAACAATCTAATATCAAAGTCGTAGAAAGATGTAAAATAGCAGACTATATGAACAATCTAATATCAATGTCGTAGAAAGATGTAAAATGGCATACTATAGGAACAATCTAATATCAATGTCGTAGAAAGATGTAAAATAGCAGACAATAGGAACAATCTAATATCAATGTCGTAGAAAGATGTAAAATAACATACAATAGGAACAATCTAATATCAATGTCGTAGAAAGATGTAAAATAGCAGACTATAGGAACAATCTAATATCAATGTCGTAGAAAGATGTAAAATAACATACTACAGGAACAATCTAATATCAATGTCGTAGAAAGATGTAAAATAGCATACTATAGGAACAATCTAATATCAATGTCGTAGAAAGATGTAAAATAGCAGACAATAGGAACAATCTAATATCAATGTCGTAGAAAGATGTAAAATAGCAGACAATAGGAACAATCTAATATCAATGTCGTAGAAAGATGTAAAATAGCAGACTATAGGAACAATCTAATATCAATGTGGTAAAAAGATGTAAAATAGCAGACTATAGGAACAATCTAATATCAATGTGGTAGAAAGATGTAAAATAACATACAATAGGAACAATCAAATATCAATGTCGTAGAAAGATGTAAAATAGCAGACTATAGGAACAATCTAATATCAATGTCGTAGAAAGATGTAAAATAACATACTACAGGAACAATCTAATATCAATGTCGTAGAAAGATGTAAAATAGCATACAATAGGAACAATCTAATATCAAAGTCGTAGAAAGATGTAAAATAACATACTATAGGAACAATCTAATATCAATGTCGTAGAAAGATGTTAAATAGCATACTATAGGAACAATCTAATATCAATGTCGTAGAAAGATCTAAAATAGCAGACAATAGGAACAATCTAATATCAATGTCGTAGAAAGATGTAAAATAACATACTACAGGAACAATCTAATATCAATGTCGTAGAAAGATGTAAAATAGCAGACTATAGGAACAATCTAATATCAATGTCGTAGAAAGATGTAAAATAACATACAATAGGAACAATCTAATATCAATGTCGTAGAAAGATGTAAAATAGCATACTATAGGAACAATCTAATATCAATGTCGTAGAAAGATGTAAAATAACATACTATAGGAACAATCTAATATCAATGTCGTAGAAAGATGTAAAATAACAGACAATAGGAACAATCTAATATCAATGTCGTAGAAAGATGTAAAATAGCAGACTATAGGAACAATCTAATATCAATGTCGTAGAAAGATGTAAAATAACATACAATAGGAACAATCTAATATCAATGTCGTAGAAAGATGTAAAATAGCAGACAATAGGAACAATCTAATATCAATGTCGTAGAAAGATGTAAAATAGCAGACTATAGGAACAATCTAATATCAAAGTCGTAGAAAGATGTAAAATAGCAGACTATAGGAACAATCTAATATCAATGTCGTAAAAAGATGTAAAATAGCAGACTATAGGAACAATCTAATATCAATGTCGTAGAAAGATGTAAAATAACATACAATAGGAACAATCTAATATCAATATCGTAGAAAGATGTAAAATAGCAGACTATAGGAACAATCTAATATCAAAGTCGTAGAAAGATTTAAAATAGCATATTATAGGAACAATCTAATATCAAAGTCGTAGAAAGATGTAAAATAGCAGACATTAGGAACAATTTAATATCAATGTCGTAGAAAGATGTAAAATAGCAGACTATAGGAACAATCTAATATCAATGTCGTAGAAAGATGTAAAATAGCATACTATAGGAACAATCTAATATCAATGTCGTAGAAAGATGTTAAAATAGCAGACAATAGGAACAATTTAATATCAATGTCGTAGAAAGATGTAAAATAGCAGACAATAGGAACAATTTAATATCAATGTCGTAGAAAGATGTAAAATAGCAGACTATAGGAACAATGTAATATCAAAGTCGTAGAAAGATGTAAAATAGCATACTATAGGAACAATCTAATATCAATGTCGCAGAAAGATGTAAAATAGCATACTATAGGAACAATCTAATATCAATGTCGTAGAAAGATGTAAAATAGCAGACAATAGGAACAATTTAATATCAATGTCGTAGAAAGATGTAAAATAGCAGACAATAGGAACAATTTAATATCAATGTCGTAGAAAGATGTAAAATAGCAGACTATAGGAACAATGTAATATCAAAGTCGTAGAAAGATGTAAAATAGCATACTATAGGAACAATTTAATATCAATGTCGTAGAAAGATGTAAAATAGCAGACAATAGGAACAATTTAATATCAATGTCGTAGAAAGATGTAAAATAGCAGACTATAGGAACAATGTAATATCAAAGTCGTAGAAAGATGTAAAATAGCATACTATAGGAACAATCTAATATCAATGTCGTAGAAAGATGTAAAATAGCAGACTATAGGAACAATCTAATATCAAAGTCGTAGAAAGATGTTAAATAGCATACTATAGGAACAATCTAATATCAATGTCGTAGAAAGATGTAAAATAACATACTACAGGAACAATCTAATATCAATGTCGTAGAAAGATGTAAAATAGCATACTATAGGAACAATCTAATATCAATGTCGTAGAAAGATGTAAAATAGCATACAATAGGAACAATCTAATATCAAAGTCGTAGAAAGATGTAAAATAGCAGACTATAGGAACAATCTAATATCAATGTCGTAGAAAGATGTAAAATAGCAGACAATAGGAACAATCTAATATCAAAGTCGTAGAAAGATGTAAAATAGCAGACAATAGGAACAATCTAATATCAATGTCGTAGAAAGATGTAAAATAGCAGACTATAGGAACAATCTAATATCAAAGTCGTAGAAAGATGTAAAATAGCAGACTATAGGAACAATCTAATATCAATGTCGTAGAAAGATGTAAAATAGCAGACTATCGGAACTATCTAATATCAAAGTCGTAGAAAGATGTAAAATAGCATACTATAGGAACAATCTAATATCAATGTCGTAGAAAGATGTAAAATAGCACACTATAGGAACAATCTAATATCAAAGTCGTAGAAAGATGTAAAATAGCAGACAATAGGAACAATCTAATATCAATGCCGTAGAAAGATGTAAAATAGCAGACTATAGGAACTATCTAATATCAAAGTCGTAGAAAGATGTAAAATAGCAGACTATAGGAACAATCTAATATCAAAGCCGTAGAAAGATGTGAAATAGCATACTATAGGAACAATCTAATAACAATGTCGTAGAAAGATGTAAAATAGCAGACTATAGGAACAATCTAATATCAAAGTCGTAGAAAGATGTAAAATAGCAGACAATAGGAACAATCTAATATCAATGTCGTAGAAAGATGTAAAATAGCAGACTATAGGAACTATCTAATATCAAAGTCGTAGAAAGATGTAAAATAGCATACTATAGGAACAATCTAATATCAATGTCGTAGAAAGATGTAAAATAGCACACTATAGGAACAATCTAATATCAAAGTCGTAGAAAGATGTAAAATAGCAGACAATAGGAACAATCTAATATCAATGTCGTAGAAAGATGTAAAATAGCAGACTATAGGAACAATCTAATATCAAAGTCGTAGAAAGATGTAAAATAGCAGACTATAGGAACAATCTAATATCAAAGTCGTAGAAAGATGTGAAATAGCATACTATAGGAACAATCTAATATCAATGTCGTAGAAAGATGTAAAATAGCAGACTATAGGAACTATCTAATATCAAAGTCGTAGAAAGATGTAAAATAGCAGACTATAGGAACAATCTAATATCAAAGTAGTAGAAAGATGTGAAATAGCATACTATAGGAACAATCTAATATCAAAGTCGTAGAAAGATGTAAAATAGCACACTATAGGAACAATCTAATATCAAAGTCATAGAAAGATGTAAAATAGCATACTATAGGAACAATCTAATATCAAAGTCGTAGAAAGATGTAAAATAGCAGACTATATGAACAATCTAATATCAATGTCGTAGAAAGATGTAAAATGGCATACTATAGGAACAATCTAATATCAATGTCGTAGAAAGATGTAAAATAGCAGACAATAGGAACAATCTAATATCAATGTCGTAGAAAGATGTAAAATAACATACAATAGGAACAATCTAATATCAATGTCGTAGAAAGATGTAAAATAGCAGACTATAGGAACAATCTAATATCAATGTCGTAGAAAGATGTAAAATAACATACTACAGGAACAATCTAATATCAATGTCGTAGAAAGATGTAAAATAGCATACTATAGGAACAATCTAATATCAATGTCGTAGAAAGATGTAAAATAGCAGACAATAGGAACAATCTAATATCAATGTCGTAGAAAGATGTAAAATAGCAGACAATAGGAACAATCTAATATCAATGTCGTAGAAAGATGTAAAATAGCAGACTATAGGAACAATCTAATATCAATGTGGTAAAAAGATGTAAAATAGCAGACTATAGGAACAATCTAATATCAATGTGGTAGAAAGATGTAAAATAACATACAATAGGAACAATCAAATATCAATGTCGTAGAAAGATGTAAAATAGCAGACTATAGGAACAATCTAATATCAATGTCGTAGAAAGATGTAAAATAACATACTACAGGAACAATCTAATATCAATGTCGTAGAAAGATGTAAAATAGCATACAATAGGAACAATCTAATATCAAAGTCGTAGAAAGATGTAAAATAACATACTATAGGAACAATCTAATATCAATGTCGTAGAAAGATGTTAAATAGCATACTATAGGAACAATCTAATATCAATGTCGTAGAAAGATCTAAAATAGCAGACAATAGGAACAATCTAATATCAATGTCGTAGAAAGATGTAAAATAACATACTACAGGAACAATCTAATATCAATGTCGTAGAAAGATGTAAAATAGCAGACTATAGGAACAATCTAATATCAATGTCGTAGAAAGATGTAAAATAACATACAATAGGAACAATCTAATATCAATGTCGTAGAAAGATGTAAAATAGCATACTATAGGAACAATCTAATATCAATGTCGTAGAAAGATGTAAAATAACATACTATAGGAACAATCTAATATCAATGTCGTAGAAAGATGTAAAATAACAGACAATAGGAACAATCTAATATCAATGTCGTAGAAAGATGTAAAATAGCAGACTATAGGAACAATCTAATATCAATGTCGTAGAAAGATGTAAAATAACATACAATAGGAACAATCTAATATCAATGTCGTAGAAAGATGTAAAATAGCAGACAATAGGAACAATCTAATATCAATGTCGTAGAAAGATGTAAAATAGCAGACTATAGGAACAATCTAATATCAAAGTCGTAGAAAGATGTAAAATAGCAGACTATAGGAACAATCTAATATCAATGTCGTAAAAAGATGTAAAATAGCAGACTATAGGAACAATCTAATATCAATGTCGTAGAAAGATGTAAAATAACATACAATAGGAACAATCTAATATCAATATCGTAGAAAGATGTAAAATAGCAGACTATAGGAACAATCTAATATCAAAGTCGTAGAAAGATTTAAAATAGCATATTATAGGAACAATCTAATATCAAAGTCGTAGAAAGATGTAAAATAGCAGACATTAGGAACAATTTAATATCAATGTCGTAGAAAGATGTAAAATAGCAGACTATAGGAACAATCTAATATCAATGTCGTAGAAAGATGTAAAATAGCATACTATAGGAACAATCTAATATCAATGTCGTAGAAAGATGTTAAAATAGCAGACAATAGGAACAATTTAATATCAATGTCGTAGAAAGATGTAAAATAGCAGACAATAGGAACAATTTAATATCAATGTCGTAGAAAGATGTAAAATAGCAGACTATAGGAACAATGTAATATCAAAGTCGTAGAAAGATGTAAAATAGCATACTATAGGAACAATCTAATATCAATGTCGCAGAAAGATGTAAAATAGCATACTATAGGAACAATCTAATATCAATGTCGTAGAAAGATGTAAAATAGCAGACAATAGGAACAATTTAATATCAATGTCGTAGAAAGATGTAAAATAGCAGACAATAGGAACAATTTAATATCAATGTCGTAGAAAGATGTAAAATAGCAGACTATAGGAACAATGTAATATCAAAGTCGTAGAAAGATGTAAAATAGCATACTATAGGAACAATTTAATATCAATGTCGTAGAAAGATGTAAAATAGCAGACAATAGGAACAATTTAATATCAATGTCGTAGAAAGATGTAAAATAGCAGACTATAGGAACAATGTAATATCAAAGTCGTAGAAAGATGTAAAATAGCATACTATAGGAACAATCTAATATCAATGTCGTAGAAAGATGTAAAATAGCAGACTATAGGAACAATCTAATATCAAAGTCGTAGAAAGATGTTAAATAGCATACTATAGGAACAATCTAATATCAATGTCGTAGAAAGATGTAAAATAACATACTACAGGAACAATCTAATATCAATGTCGTAGAAAGATGTAAAATAGCATACTATAGGAACAATCTAATATCAATGTCGTAGAAAGATGTAAAATAGCATACAATAGGAACAATCTAATATCAAAGTCGTAGAAAGATGTAAAATAGCAGACTATAGGAACAATCTAATATCAATGTCGTAGAAAGATGTAAAATAACATACTACAGGAACAATCTAATATCAATGTCGTAGAAAGATGTTAAATAGCAGACTATAGGAACAATCTAATATCAATGTCGTAGAAAGATGTAAAATAACATACTATAGGAACAATCTAATATCAAAGTCGTAGAAAGATGTAAAATAGCATATTATAGGAACAATCTAATATCAAAGTCGTAGAAAGATGTAAAATAACATATAACAGGAACAATCTAATATCAAAGTCGTAGAAAGATGCAAAATAGCATACTATAGGAACAATCTAATATCAAAGTCGTAGAAAGATGCAAAATAACATACTACAGGAACAATCTAATATCAAAGTCGTAGAAAGATGCAAAATAACATACTACAGGAACAGTCTAATATCAATGTCGTAGAAAGATGTAAAACTATATCCTTAAACACACAAATGCATGACCACTCACTTTCCTGTCATGGTACAGGCACTTCAATAAAAAAAAATATGGCTGATTTAAATTAGTGAACATATTAATGTTGCAGTATTGTGCATTTAAAATTGAACGTAATTAAAACGTAGATATCAACTTTAGTGCGCACGACACGTTTCTGGAATAACCTTCATCAGGTACGTTACTGGAATAACCTTCATCAGGTACGTTACTGGAATAACCTTCATCAGGTACGTTACTGGAATAACCTTCATCAGGTACGTTACTGGAATAACCTTCATCAGGTACGTTACTGGAATAACCTTCATCAGGTACGTTACTGGAATAACCTTCATCAGGCACGTTACTGGAATAACCTTCATCAGGTACGTTACTGGAATAACCTTCATCAGGTACGTTACTGGAATAACCTTCATCAGGTACGTTACTGGAATAACCTTCATCAGGTACGTTACTGGAATAACCTTCATCAGGTACGTTTCTGGAATAACCTTCATCAGGTACGTTTCTGGAATAACCTTCATCAGGTACGTTACTGGAATAACCTTCATCAGGTACGTTACTGGAATAACCTTCATCAGGTACGTTACTGGAATAACCTTTATCAGGTACGTTTCTGGAATAACCTTTATCAGGTACGTTACTGGAATAACCTTCATCAGGTACGTTACTGGAATAACCTTCATCAGGTACGTTACTGGAATAACCTTCATCAGGTACGTTACTGGAATAACCTTCATCAGGTACGTTACTGGAATAACCTTCATCAGGTACGTTACTGGAATAACCTTCATCAGGTACGTTACTGGAATAACCTTCATCAGGTACGTTTCTGGAATAACCTTCATCAGGTACGTTACTGGAATAACCTTTATCAGTTACGTTACTGGAATAACCTTCATCAGGTACGTTACTGGAATAACCTTCATCAGGTACGTTACTGGAATAACCTTCATCAGGTACGTTACTGGAATAACCTTCATCAGGTACGTTACTGGAATAACCTTCATCAGGTACGTTACTGGAATAACCTTCATCAGGTACGTAATAACCTTCATCAGGTACGTTACTGGAATAACCTTCATCAGGTACGTTACTGGAATAACCTTCATCAGGTACGTTACTGGAATAACCTTCATCAGGTACGTTACTGGAATAACCTTCATCAGGTACGTTACTGGAATAACCTTCATCAGGTACGTTACTGGAATAACCTTCATCAGGCACGTTACTGGAATAACCTTCATCAGGTACGTTACTGGAATAACCTTCATCAGGTACGTTACTGGAATAACCTTCATCAGGTACGTTACTGGAATAACCTTCATCAGGTACGTTACTGGAATAACCTTCATCAGGTACGTTTCTGGAATAACCTTCATCAGGTACGTTTCTGGAATAACCTTCATCAGGTACGTTACTGGAATAACCTTCATCAGGTACGTTACTGGAATAACCTTCATCAGGTACGTTACTGGAATAACCTTTATCAGGTACGTTTCTGGAATAACCTTTATCAGGTACGTTACTGGAATAACCTTCATCAGGTACGTTACTGGAATAACCTTCATCAGGTACGTTACTGGAATAACCTTCATCAGGTACGTTACTGGAATAACCTTCATCAGGTACGTTACTGGAATAACCTTCATCAGGTACGTTACTGGAATAACCTTCATCAGGTACGTTACTGGAATAACCTTCATCAGGTACGTTTCTGGAATAACCTTCATCAGGTACGTTACTGGAATAACCTTTATCAGTTACGTTACTGGAATAACCTTCATCAGGTACGTTACTGGAATAACCTTCATCAGGTACGTTACTGGAATAACCTTCATCAGGTACGTTACTGGAATAACCTTCATCAGGTACGTTACTGGAATAACCTTCATCAGGTACGTTACTGGAATAACCTTCATCAGGTACGTAATAACCTTCATCAGGTACGTTACTGGAATAACCTTCATCAGGTACGTTACTGGAATAACCTTCATCAGGTACGTTACTGGAATAACCTTCATCAGGTACGTTACTGGAATAACCTTCATCAGGTACGTTACTGGAATAACCTTCATCAGGTACGTTACTGGAATAACCTTCATCAGGTACGTTACTGGAATAACCTTCATCAGGTACGTTACTGGAATAACCTTCATCAGGTACGTTACTGGAATAACCTTCATCAGGTACGTTACTGGAATAACCTTCATCAGGTACGTAATAACCTTCATCAGGTACGTTACTGGAATAACCTTCATCAGGTACGTTACTGGAATAACCTTCATCAGGTACGTTACTGGAATAACCTTCATCAGGTACGTTACTGGAATAACCTTCATCAGGTACGTTACTGGAATAACCTTCATCAGGTACGTTACTGGAATAACCTTCATCAGGTACGTTACTGGAATAACCTTCATCAGGTACGTTACTGGAATAACCTTCATCAGGTACGCTACTGGAATAACCTTCATCAGGTACGTTACTGGAATAACCTTCATCAGGTACGTTACTGGAATAACCTTCATCAGGTACGTTACTGGAATAACCTTCATCAGGTACGTTGCTGGAATAACCTTCATCAGGTACGTTACTGGAATAACCTTCATCAGGTACGTTACTGGAATAACCTTCATCAGGTACGTTACTGGAATAACCTTCATCAAGTACGTTACTGGAATAACCTTCATCAGGTACGTTTCTGGAATAACCTTCATCAGGTACGTTACTGGAATAACCTTCATCAGGTACGTTACTGGAATAACCTTCATCAGGTACGTTACTGGAATAACCTTCATCAGGTACGTTACTGGAATAACCTTCATCAGGTACGTTACTGGAATAACCTTCATCAGGTACGTTACTGGAATAACCTTCATCAGGTACGTTACTGGAATAACCTTCATCAGGTACGTTCCTGGAATAACCTTCATCAGGTACGTTACTGGAATAACCTTCATCAGGTACGTTTCTGGAATAACCTTCATCAGGTACGTTACTGGAATAACCTTCATCAGGTACGTTACTGGAATAACCTTCATCAGGTACGTTACTGGAATAACCTTCATCAGGTACGTTACTGGAATAACCTTCATCAGGTACGTTACTGGAATAACCTTCATCAGGTAAGTTACTGGAATAACCTTCATCAGGTACGTTTCTGGAATAACCTTCATCAGGTACACTCAAAATAACCTTCATCAGGTACACTCAAAATAACCTTCATCAGGTACACTCAAAATAACCTTCATCAGGTACACTCAAAATCAAAATATTGGAAAACTAACTAATTTAAAGATTGGGAGTAATAACACCAAAGGGACTAAACAGGACAAGCCAAAATCTGCCAAGGTCACCTTAGTCTGAGGGAGGAGAACCTTAGTTTTAATAATGATTATATTATTTAGGAACTCTAAATTTCAGTATTAAGTATATCTAATGAACCATGTCAGTGCCGAAGCACCGACTACTGAGTGGATGAAAACTATGGTAATATTGGTTTTAACTAAAAGCAAATTATTAATTAACAGACAACGACAGAATTCAACTTTAAATTACAGTATTGCTATTTGTTAGTTATAAATCGTATGTTAAAATTGTGCAATGTATTAAAGACCAATCATCTAACATGCCTCATACGTTTAACTTGTATGGATTTGATATGAAATCTGCTAGCTCCTATTGTACGTCTCTGTCTGATATGTCTTGACGCAGGTGGTAATTAGTGGTAGTGTATATTGTAACACTGTAATGGTGTACGAGGTGTCAGTGTCTATGGTTATCTACAACAGTATCAGTAATTGTAAAATGTCTTAAGAACCCGTATGTCCTATATTTTACAGGAAGATGGAAAAATAAGACCATAAAGAAGAAATTCAGTAAAACTAATTGAAAATGTGACTTACGACCAAAACAAGAATTATTCTTCCGTTTATATTTCACAGCATGAACACTAAGCTCGAACTTATACTTTGCATTCATACTTTTTAGAACGTGACCGTCCTCTGGGTACGATAAAGTCAAGGATTTTTAGAGAATCAATTCATCTTATCTTTCTAAGCGTTTTTTTACAGAAGATACCAATACCTTGTTAAAATGTTTTGTTTGTCCCTTGTCTACAGATAAATGAAAGATGGTATTTCTAATTAGGCTTTGCTTCAAAGTTCACAATGTTGACTTATTATATCTACCGATGTCATTGTTTTCTATCTAATAATTAAATAAACGTCACAAATGACCTCGGATATGTTTCACTTGTCGTAAAAACTTCCTGGTCCTTTCCTCACTCGTGACTTATCACCGGGTTTGTAACTAGATTAACGCGACGGGTGCCAATAGTGGAGCAGGAATTGCTTACCCTTCCGGAGTACCGGAGTGCACCCCCGGTTTTTATATTTATTTGTATGTTTTGTAGATCGCTGTTTGTCCTTTTGTACTATTTCCTTTGGCCATTGTTTTGTCTGTTGTTCTTCGACATACGGATTATGATTATCCCTTTGGTATCTTCAAACTCTTCTTAGAGAATACCGAAGGGGCAATCAAGCATGGCCAATCCACAGAAACTGGCAACATTGGGTACATAAGACACAAAGACGAAGACAAACAAAGCAAAAACACAACACAATATGTGTTTGACACCATTATAAGTGATGGTTCAGACAATCATCTCTCTTTTTTGTTTTTTACTTTATTCCCACATAGAAAACGCTAAGCGTACCTGAAGTTAATATTTCTATTCGTCTAACTGTTCTGTATTCTATAAGGGAGAATTGTGGTAGTTCAACATTGTCTATGCCATACACAGAAGACCGTCCATCTTTCCAGTTTAAATTGAGATCATATATGTCATATCCATCTGAAAAATAAATCGTCAAAATATAAATAGAAACCTGCTTTAAAGTGGACTTGTATATGAATGTTACAAATCACTGTCTACAAATGACAGCTTCATTTTTTCCATTTAATGAATGAAAACGTAGATATCTATTTTAGTGCGCACGAGTCGTTTCTGTAATATCATTTCATCAACTACACTCAAAGTGTATATATTAGAACCTGTATATAAAGGGCAACTGCACATAAAGGGCACATTTTCAATTTCTTATCAATGTCCTTTATAGGGAACACTTGTTCAATTTCTAGAATATATTTTACAATTTCAATATTTAAGGTCAAAGCATATCTTTGCTTGCTTGGTTTCTCAGTGAATTTGCATAACGACTTTGCCAATGAATAACGATAATATTACCAATTGAGATTGGATAAATTTAGCATATTAATCACCTTTTTTTTTATCTTAACCTCTATATTTTAAATACTTGAACAGGGGAACTTCTTGGTTGACTAATTTCTGCAAAACAAGGATATTGGAAGCAAGTCAAACTTGAACAGTTAATTTACAAGTTATATGGACGGCATCATGTATTGCTATATATCTTAAAAGGGTAGGGTGTAAAGCCTGATTTTAAATATGCTTTCATTGTTTGTTTATATCAGTATTGTCTTTGCAGGTCCAATTACCAAGAAGGGAGGTTATGGATACTATTAATCGTTTCCCCCAAGCCAGGACATGGTTTTTCACAGCCATATGTCATGATAATTTTTGTATTCAAAGTAGGTGAGAGGTAATTGTTCGTTTTGTTGATATTTGTGGAATGTGACCATCACTGTTTAAAATTAAAAATTAATAATGTTTCACACATGAAGTTGTGAATGCATGTATATTTCGTATTTGATACTGAGCGAGTTACAACATGTACCCGAGATGATTATTCTCATCATTTTAATTTAATGTAAATGACATTAAGCTGTGAAAGACAGGACGGATGCAAGTAAGTGGAGAAGTTTGTTGATAGATATTCTTTTTGTTCAAGAATATTTTGACGAGTAATGTATTTCTCCTTTTATAGAGCCGCCTCTCCTGCAATGACAAAATGTCCTTGTACATATAAGATGGATGGTCTCTCTTGAAGCTGGCAATTTCCTAGTATGTTACCATCTCAGTGCAACTGAAATTTGGCCTGATTAAAGAGAAAAGTCTGAAGATAGCAAACGGATAATTAGCTGGCCTTTGGTATGAGTGGCCTTGTGAAAAGAGAACTACTGTAATTAGAGAGAAAAGTCTGAAGATAACAAAAAGATAATCAGCTGGCCTTTGGTATGAGTGGCCTTGTGAAAAGAGAACTACTGTAATTAGAGAGAAAAGTCTGAAGATAACAAAAAGATAATCAGCTGGCCTTTGGTATGAGTGGCCCTGTGAAAAGAGAACTACTGTAAATAGAGAGGAAAGTCTGAAGATAATAAAGTGATCATCAGCTGGCTTTTGATATGAGTGGCCTTCTGAAAAGAGGACTACTGTAAATAGAGAGAAAAGTCTGAAGATAACAAAGAGATAATCAGCTGGCCTATGGTATGAGTGGCATTGTGAAAAGAAGACTACTGTAGTTTCAACTCTTACTCTTCGATATACAGTTGAGTTATTTCTAAGAAAATATTGCTTGAAAAAAACACAAATAACATCAAATTAACTTAGTTGATGTACAGTATAACTCTGTGTTTTCAATGTAAATTATATATTCAAACCTGCCTATGTTATTTCCTCTATTAAGCAGTCATCTGTATTAAGAGGTCATCCTTTTCGCTCCCTGTCATAGAACATTTCATACAGATTGAACCTCTATTAGCATGTCACGCTTTCTTTGTTGCAATATTGACCTCTTAATACAAGATTGACTGTATATGACATATGCATTTGTTGTACTTTTGTGACACAATCAAGAGAGAGGAATTATCTCATTGTGCTGTAATATATACCAATATAAAGACTTGTGTGGGAAGTAGATGACCTCATCAGAATACGTGGACGTCATCTTATATTTCATTTATCTGCCCCTATAACTGAGACAAGTAATTCAATTTTTTTAAGTATAAATTGGATAAAGTTTGACATTAAAACATTACGGTCTCCTTATTTTACAGATAAAAATCCTTTCATAGATAATTAGCCAACGCAAAAGTACGAATTATGAGAGGCAACGACCACATTTTTTCGTTATTAAGACAATACTCCTCGTGATTACAATATAACATAATATAATAACGAGAAAAAAAATAAAAATAAAACAGTGATAAGTGTTTCTGGTCACATCGTAGATTTTATTTCTTGTCTAGCACATCGTCAAAGATTATAAACTGAAATACTATTTATACAATGTTGAAATTTGCAAAAGATATAAAACCAAACAAAGAAAAAAAAACAATAAACAAAACTCAACAAAACAAAATAAAATAAAAAAAAACTAACCCATTAAAAAGCATTTTTTTAATAATATTTTTCCTAGTCGAAGTCTCAATCAAGTCAGTTTCCTAACGACTGCATGATTTCATTTAAGGTAACCTTTCCGAATCACCCGAGTTCACCCCCGAGTTTTTAGTGGGGTTCGTGTTGCTCGATATTTAGTTTTCCGTGTAGTATTTTGTAGATCAATGTTGTCCCTTTGTCCATTTTCTTTCAGCCGTTTTGTTGTCTGTCCTTCGATTTACGGAATCTGATTAATCCCCTTTGGTATCTTCAAACACTTCATATCCTTTTATTCTTTTTCTTTTGGCCATTGTGTGGTCTGTCCTTTTTCGATTTATGGCTTCTGATTACCCCCCTTTGGTATCTCCAATCTCTTCTTATCCATTTATCCGTTTTCTTTTGGCCATTGTGTGGTCTGTCCTTCATAGAATTACGGCTCCTGATGACCCCCCCCCCTTTGTATCTTCAAACTCTTCTTATCCTACTATCCGTTTTCTTTTGGCCATTGTGTGGTCTGTCCTTCATAGAATTACGGCTCCTGATTACCCCCTCCCCCCCCCCCTTTGGTATCTTCTAACTCTAGACCATTGTGTTGCCTGTCATATGAATGACGGCTCCTGATTACCTCCATCTGGTATCTTCTAACTCTAGACCATTGTATTTTCTGTCCTTCATAGAATTACGGCTCCTGATTACCCCCCTCCCCCCTCCCCTTTGGTATCTTCAAACTCTTCTTATCCTTCTATCCGTTTTCTTTTGGCCATTGTGTGGTCTGTCCTTCATAGAATTACGGCTCCTGATTCCCCCCCCCCCCCCCCTTTGGTATCTTCAAACTCTTCTTATCCTTCTATCCGTTTTCTTTTGGCCATTGTGTGGTCTGTCCTTCATCTATTTACGGCTCCTGATTACCCCCCTTTGGTATCTTCTAACTCTAGACCATTGTATTTTCTATCCTTCATCGTCTTACGGCTCCTGATTACCTCCCTTTTGGTATCTTCTAACTCTAGACCATTGTATTTTCTGTCCTTCATCGTATTACGGCTCCTGATTACCTCCCTTTGGTATCTTCTAACTCTAGACCATTATGTTGCCTGTCCTATGATTTTCGACTCCTGATTACCACCCCCCTTTGGTATCTTCTAACTCTAGACCATTGTGTTTCCCGTCCTATGATATACGGCTCCTGATTACCCCTCTTTGGTATCTTCTAACTCTAGACCATTGTGTTGCCTGTCCGATGATTTACAGCTCCTGATTACGCCTCTTTGGTATCTTCTAACTCTAGACCATTGTGTTGCCTGTCATATGAATGACGGCTCCTGATTACCTCCATCTGGTATCTTCTAACTCTAGACCATTGTATTTTCTGTCCTTCATAGAATTACGGCTCCTGATTACCCCCCCCCCCCCCCCTTTGGTATCTTCAAACTCTTCTTATCCTTCTATCCGTTTTCTTTTGGCCATTGTGTGGTCTGTCCTTCATAGAATTACGGCTCCTGATTAACCCCCCCCCCCCTTGGTATCTTCAAACTCTTCTTATCCTTCTATCCGTTTTCTTTTGGCCATTGTGTGGTCTGTCCTTCATAGAATTACGGCTCCTGATTACCCCCCCCCCCCCCCTTTGGTATCTTCAAACTCTTCTTATCCTTCTATCCGTTTTCTTTTGGCCATTGTGTGGTCTGTCCTTCATAGAATTACGGCTCCTGATTACCCCCCCCCCCCCCCTTGGTATCTTCAAACTCTTCTTATCCTTCTATCCGTTTTCTTTTGGCCATTGTGTGGTCTGTCCTTCATAGAATTACGGCTCCTGATTACCCCCCCCCCCCTTTGGTATCTTCAAACTCTTCTTATCCTTCTATCCGTTTTCTTTTGGCCATTGTGTGGTCTGTCCTTCATCTATTTACGGCTCCTGATTACCCCCCTTTGGTATCTTCTAACTCTAGACCATTGTATTTTCTATCCTTCATCGTCTTACGGCTCCTGATTACCTCCCTTTTGGTATCTTCTAGTTCTAGACCATTGTATTTTCTGTCCTTCATCGTATTACGGCTCCTGATTACCTCCCTTTGGTATCTTCTAACTCTAGACCATTATGTTGCCTGTCCTATGATTTTCGACTCCTGATTACCACCCCCTTTGGTATCTTCTAACTCTAGACCATTGTGTTTCCCGTCCTATGATATACGGCTCCTGATTACCCCTCTTTGGTATCTTCTAACTCTAGACCATTGTGTTGCCTGTCCGATGATTTACAGCTCCTGATTACGCCTCTTTGGTATCTTCTAACTCTAGACCATTGTGTTGCCTGTCATATGAATGACGGCTCCTGATTACGCCTCTTTTGTATCTTCTAACTCTAGGCCATTGTGTTGCCTGTCATTTCAATGACGGCTCCTGATTACCTCCATTTGGTATCTTCTAACTCTAGACCATTGTGTTACCTGTCCTATGATTTACGACTCCTGATTACCCCCATTTGGTATCTTCTAACTCTAGACCATTGTATTTTCTGTCCTTCATAGAATTACGGCTCCTGATTACCCCCCCCCCCCCCCCCCCCCCCCCTTGGTATTGTCAAACTCTTCTTATCCTTCTATCCGTTTTCTTTTGGCCATTGTGTGGTCTGTCCTTCATAGAATTACGGCTCCTGATTACCCCCCCCCCTTTGGTATCTTCAAACTCTTCTTATCCTTCTATCCGTTTTCTTTTGGCCATTGTGTGGTCTGTCCTTCATAGAATTACGGCTCCTGATTACCCCCTCCCCCCCCCCTTTGGTATCTTCAAACTTTTCTTATCCTTCTATCCGTTTTCTTTTGGCCATTGTGTGGTCTGTCCTTCATCTATTTACGGCTCCTGATTACCCCCCTTTGGTATCTTCTAACTCTAGACCATTGTATTTTCTATCCTTCATCGTCTTACGGCTCCTGATTACCTCCCTTTTGGTATCTTCTAACTCTAGACCATTGCATTTTCTGTCCTTCATCGTATTACGGCTCCTGATTACCTCCCTTTGGTATATTCTAACTCTAGACCATTATGTTGCCTGTCCTATGATTTTCGACTCCTGAATACCACCCCCCCCCCCTTTAGTATCTTCTAACTCTAGACCATTGTGTTTCCCGTCCTATGATATACGGCTCCTGATTACCCCTCTTTGGTATCTTCTAACTCTAGACCATTGTGTTGCCTGTCCGATGATTTACAGCTCCTGATTACGCCTCTTTGGTATCTTCTAACTCTAGGCCATTGTGTTGCTTGTCATATGAATAACGGCTCCTGATTACCTCCATTTGGTATCTTCTAACTCTAGACCATTGTGTTACCTGTCCTATGATTTACGACTCCTGATTACCCCCATTTGGTATCTTCTAACTCTAGACCATTGCGTTGCCTGTCCGATGATTTACGGCTCCTGATTACCCCTCTTTGGTATCTTCTAACTCTAGACCATTGTGCTGTGTGTCCTATGATTTACGGCTCCTCATTACCCCTCTTTGGTATCTTCAAGCTTTTCTTATATTACATTACAAATCAGGAAAAGGTAAAGTAGGATAACGTAAGTACGTCATATACAACATTCTTTTAATCTTCGATATTTGTTTTTAATTTGGTCAGACAAATCATACTACATCACAGACGTCATCTTTATACTACATCACAGACGTCATCTTTATACTACATCACAGACATAATCTTACTTCGAGATCAAAGCCAGGGCTTATATAAGACCATCAAAGGGGTAATCAAAAGACGTAAATCGAAGAAGGACAGACAATACAATTGCCAACAGTACTTTTCTACGAAACTTTCATCTTTTTTGAAGCCCAAACTAATGCATTTCTGATATAATATATCTTCAGTATTGTTGTAAATTTACCCATTATCTAAGAATATATTTGTGATGTATGTGTATCTATTAGAAGTATATTAAGGAAATATATCTCTGATTGATGCCATGTAATAAAAGAATGATATATGACCGTTCAATTTTATCCTTTTGTCGAAAAAACTGTTACTGTCCATGTTGTTTTGTTGAAAATTTATTGATAATCATTTATCTTTTCTTAAGCGAATATTTTGAAGTAATCCTGTTGTGTTTTCTCTGAAAATATATGTATATCAAGAATAAAGATAAGAAAAAATTAAATCATCACCGCAGGCATTTTCGATGGCATTGCAGAACGTGAACTCATATTCTTATATCGTCAGCTGTATTGTGTTTTGGGGTAGGGCTACTTTCACAAATATTTCAGTCATATATATAGTGGTGGTCAGTATTATGCATTATTGAAAACCACCGATCAGTCGAAATCACAACAACCATACGACCACAAGCACGACGGTCCCTATTGTGTTTTGGAAGTTTGGGGTTGTCCATATGGGTTGTTAATATTACCATTATTTATTAAATTCTGGTAACACTACTGTGTAATTTCGAAAAAATGTTGCATATAATAGTATATGAATTCCAAATATCATTGTTTAAAACCTAGAATCATTGAAAACATAATAATAACATGAACTGGACATGAATTAAGACATTCCAAGGATGGCAATGATTGCGTCGAACAGCCCAACCCTCCCAGAACACCTGATATCATTATGTTTTATTTTGTTATTGCATTTCTTTATTTTATATTAGTTTAGATTATTTTATTTATTTGTTTATTTATGTATTTAATCTAATTATTTAATTCATTAATTTGTTATTGAGAGGTGGGGTGAGGTTAGCGGTGTTGTTATGTATACAATAAGTTACATGAGGTGTATTGTGATGTCCGTTACGATTTCCGCATAGAAACCAACAGTCTTTCAACCGTTACTGCCTTTGTAGTTTGCTTTCCGTTACGTTCAAGATAATTATATGTGTGTTGTGTGGTGTCCAACATGACCTCAGTGTTCGTATCGTTCCTATAGTACCCAACGGTTTCATTAGTGGAACAGGATACGTTAACATGTCCGGATAATCACTCCATGTTTTTGTGGTCACAGAACGGACTTCCGGAAGATTTGTAATTACATTGTGTCTGTTTGTGCATTCGGGTCGTTACGTTAATGGAACATTACTACCTTCCTCTTAAACTAATTTATATGTACTTTTCTGTAATTAATTTCATTCAATAACCTGTCACTTATTTCTTCTTTATGAATATGTCTGGCTTCCAATGCAGATATCAACTGTAAATATTATGATGGACGGTACAATATTTTCTTTCATAATAAGAGTACGTGTTAGCTCCTGACATTTATGTTCTTTTCTAATATTCAGGGAAGACATAAACGTCCATTGTAGTATATCATATTATGAGAATGTATTACTCCTTTAAATGTTGATAACATTCTCTGTCTGTGGTTGTAGCTTTTGGTTATTTTGTCTGATCGGTCTTTCAATTTTTATATTTAATTTTGGTTTATTTTTGTTTGAATCGAGTTCCAATGAAGCTAAATGAAAAAAATAAAAATAAAGCATGGTGCATGAAATCAATATTTAAACCTTTGACCTATGTTACTTTTGGAAATGTTAACATATAATGTATATCACGTGTGAATAATTGTCCAATCTAGGCAGAGGTCGAAATACGAAGCTCAATTATATCCCTAACACCTATCCATGGACGTTCACTTTCATGGCTTGGTACAGGCACTTCAATAAAAAGAAATTTTGATAAGCTATTTTTAGTAATAAAACAACGCATCCGTTGATACCATTGTTTCATGTGGATATTGTGTTCTTTGCATATTATTTTTAAATGTGACACGATGACGTAGAGTTGGTGAAGTAATCGATTTTAAAATGTTGCAGACATTTACATATTGGAAGATCATTAGATTGTGCTGTGCGAGAA
The DNA here is from genome assembly GCA_963383655.1 of Bathymodiolus septemdierum. Lineage (NCBI taxonomy): Eukaryota > Metazoa > Mollusca > Bivalvia > Mytilida > Modiolidae > Bathymodiolus > Bathymodiolus septemdierum. The sequence continues at coordinate 16,284,799 of OY726524.1, read as the reverse complement.
ACGAGAAAATGTGTGATATCATTTCATCACTAGTTAGATTTGTGCCAGAAAATTAGTTTCCGATGATTATCCAATTTATATGGATTATATTGGCATGTACCCAGTATATTAATGACATATTTACATTCCATCTTCGGTTGTAATGTCAACAGATTTGATAACAGACTAGTGAATGTCTGGAATTCCATCCTTAGACTTGGAGTATATTTAGAATTGCTAGAAGCCGTGAATTGACAGTAATTGTAATGTAGCTTGCAAACATGCACAATACCATCAGAAGCTGTGTTAGCTGTAATGCTAACAGGGTATGATCAAGTCTTATAATGTCATAGACAACAGTAATTTAGTTGATACACTTATTGTACTAGTAGAAATGTAACCTGTCATGATGTGCATTTCAATGAATGATATTTTATCCTTTATGAAAAAGGGTATCTTTCCATGGCCGTTTCTGTTCCTAGTAGGTAAAAACAACAATCAGTATATTTATAGATTGATCACAACTTGTGATATTTTTTTTCTTTCAAGGTAGTCAAACTTATCAGAATGCACATGTCCAGTAGCACTTATTTGAATGTGACACATTCCTATAATATATTTCTCACTTACTCACTCATTCACTCATTAATTTACTCACTCACTCACTCACTCACTCAGGTTGTTAACATACACGCCTTAGTTTACATAATGCACGTTAAGAAATTCAATCCATATCCGTCGTAAAAAATTACAAATTTAAAAAGTCTGAAAATTTGTATTTCTCTCAACGACAGACAATTGCATTAGACATCACACTTTGTGGACGACTTGTTGCCGATATTCAAGTAACAATGTAAAAAGCATTACAGAGAAAACGATATAATTTCAGTTAATGCGTCTGATTTCCATTTTATTCATGAAGTAGAAGTCTCTGTATAATGAACATTTCCTGTTGTAAACATTACAGAACTTTGTTTTAATGGTACTCTTTTGAGCACATATATCGTTTTTAAACGTCAAATATGATGATCATTACGCCACGTTTAGGTCTAGACTAGTTACCGTTACAAAGGCCTTAATAATATCCACCACGAGATCGGAAGGAATTTTTCATCTAAAACCGTATAAATACTCATATAAAATATATATATACTAGTACTATCGGAAGCCCCACGTTTCTAAATTAAACTTCCAACATGTACGCTGAAATGATATGTTGAACACCCGCCTATGGTAGACTGAGTACTTGTGAAGGTTCTCATGGCACAACCAACAGCGCTGCCCAGTGTGTCCCCATTAACCTATCTACCATACAGGCTACGGTTATACAAGGATGTACATTAGAAATTGAGAACAACTACAGAAGTGACAACTGTCAACTTAGTATTTCTGTAGACTTCAATGACTAGGTTATAGCCATAATGGAAGGTTTTCCATTGATTCCATATATTTGCCTTGAACATAACAATGTTCAGCTAAATGGCCCAAAACACTGTATACTAGCAGAGCAGGAACCGTTTGCCCTACCGGAGAACCAGAGTATTCCCCCGTTTGTGTTCATTTTGACCAATTTGATGTGTTACTGCTGTTATGTCCGTAGTGTGATGTCTGATACGATTTCCCCGTATAATGACGTTCGGTTCGTCTTTAATCCCATTTGTTCTGTATGGGGATTATGCTTTATTAATGTATTTATTTACGTATACCGGTGGTGTCCAATACGATTTCAATATTTGATAATGTTCGTGTCGTTAAGACGTCACCCGACGTGTGTCACTAGTGGAGAAGGAACTACTTGCCTTTAAGGAGCATCTCAGTTCATGTCCGGTTTTTAGTGGGATTCTTGTTGTCTTTTTGTTCTTTTCATTTGGCCATTATATTGCCTATTACAATACTGAATAATTACGGGTTTGTTATTCTTTTAATGTTGATCGTTTTTGGGTTTCGATGACGTAAATTGCAATCCAATTTTGACAATACTATATATGTTGTAGAACACATCGCTGCCTCATACGAATAGATCATTTTAGTTGAACATTTATATCCATAACGACCACTATTTATACACAGATTTGCCCTTATTTTAAAACGTTTTCAAAATAGCAATGCATGCCTTTGCAGATCATCAGTATGTTCGTAGCTGTCGTAATGAGCAGGTAGGGAATTCCATATGATTGGTTTGTGACGTTTTTCTTGTCTAGTATGCATCAATGATGGGCTATGGTGATTAATAATACTTTCAACAACATCTCGTATGTTGCCATTTTCTCTAGATTGTCCATATTTGATTGCCACTTTGGTATTCTCTAATGTTTATTCAACAACACCTCAGTTATACAATGTCAGACAGATTATTCGTGGAGGAGACCAGAGAAACACGTCCACTCTTATCACATACAACAAATATATACTTTGTAAACTAATGACTGGATGCGTTCAGTATAAAACTAATCGTTTATTTCAAAATAATTTAGTCTTACATGATGGAACTGATCTTACTTCTGATTTAGAATGCAAGATAGAGACGATGAGAAAGCGGACTGAGTGACGATCTTGAATGGCACTCATTGGTAATGAAGACGTCAGCTACGAGAACGTGGGGAACATCAATAATACTCTTGGTATTTTAACGTTATACACGTGATAATATCCTTGCAACAAACCTTTCAGAACGTAATCTGGTTATTGTTGAATAGAATCAAAGTCAACCTGTAAAACGTGTATGGCAACGGAAAATATGCATATGTCAGACGATTAATGTCAATTTTAAACTTTGAAATTTACTTCATAATATTCAAACATTTTTCACCGTTGTATATTCGTATATTGTAGGGGATCTCACCTATTTCGGTATGTGTCTTATGAGTACAAAACTTATGACAATATTACAGCTTAGCGGTCGCTAGATAAAGCCATCATTGTACATGTAAATAAGTAATTCCTTTCAATGGCCTCTTATTTAATTTGAATATTTCATGCAATGTAAAGTAAAATGTCTACAATCTACTCTTTATGGAGTTGATGGACGGTTAACAGAATATGAAAGTACATATAGCACGTCTTTAGAGAAATCAATCACAGAAAACAAAAACGGATCCATTACGTAAGGCTGATGGATGAAACTTACTAGAAACAATTCATTAATCTCTATTTCAATTCGTCATGGAAAATAGATAAAGTCATTCCTTTAGATATAGCAATCCTGACGATCTGTATAAAGAGTAAACAATGGGAGGTTTTATACAATTGTCTTAAGCAATCTGTCTCAATACAGATTACTTCTATTCCTTGAGCAAATGAAGATACCGAATGCTAAGGATTTTAAAAGTACATACATCGTATATCTAGTGAAGATATGGAATTAAACGTTTTCAATGAGGTGTCTCTAGTAGTATTATGTTAAAGACAGTAAATCAAAGTTCATGTTGGCATAACCGACAAGTTTCACGAAAAGTGCAAGAGATTATGACAGGCTGTCTGTTATATTCCCGATTAGCGATTTAGCGGATCTTATATTCAAATGTCATACTGTTGTAAATATTCTAAAATTCAATCGACATATCGTAGAAAATAGTTGAGAGAAGAAATATTTGACCTGAAGTGTAATTTGTTATGCTCCCTGCAATATGGACGGAACGAATAAAATGTTACTTTGAACTATTCCCCTATGTATTTATTAACGAAGACGTCATGGGTTTTCCCACATTCCAAGCTGATGACGCTACAAAAGTACAACCGACTAAAATACATGTCGTATCACACATATACATGATACACGATTTTGTATCAGATGGGTTGTATCGAATGGTTCAGTCAGGTTAGATACATTTTTGTTTATCATTACGCACTAATATAAACCCGAATCACTAATAAACATATAAACATCAATCAACTGGTAGTTAAATACGAATATTATGGTTATCATACTTCCACGAAAAAAATATTAAAATCCATAAGATCTGCATTACTGTTGAGCATAGCACAGCAGTAAGCAAATATATATCCTATGAACACGAACACAAAGATATGAATACAAGTACGTAAACTGCGATTGAGCGAAAAACAACTGATGGCGCCATTCCTTGTTCAACGGACACAGTTTATTTGCCTGCTACTCACCCAGCCGTTTTTTTTTCAGTTTTTTTTCATTGTGGTTGAATAAGATCGAGTCTCAATATACACGCCTCGGCAACATACTTTTTCTTATGAAGCATTCTACGGATTGTTCATACACTAATCCGTCTGCTTTGTACAACATTAATCGCGGCTATTCCATTTAGATGTAACCCCTCGTAAATGTCATAGACGAATACATATCACACATGCCGGACATGCAAAATTTGATCGCCCAGAAACCGACGTCGGTGGCGATACAACATCAAATGTCTACGATCAATATATTTTGGAACAGCTGTGACATCCATTCCTGCCTTTAAATAACCTACGGTAAGTTCTCTTAAATCATTCTGTTGATTTTTATGCAGCAGGTTGATCTACCTTGTTGAAACCAGAATGAACATTTTTCAATAGAATTGCAAATTTTGTAATATAATGCGCTGGAATAATTGTGCTAATGCTGTATTTAACCTCGCTTAAGGATAATAAACGTACTGTGATGTCATGTTACATTAAATAGCATTTGGTTCAACCTCCTGTAACCGATATTGTTCAAGACAAACTATTTTGCCATTCTAATAAATCAAGGCTTGATATTCGCCCTATAGTAGCAATACAATTATGCTAAGACCCGTTCGTTTGTTCAAAAATCGGTAATAATTCGAAACTGTTTTGTTTTATATTTGTTAACCAGCAGTTCAATATAAAAAAAATATCAAGGTTATGTGTGATTCCTATATGTATACCTATATGTTGTATGACATTGGTTAATAAAGAATTGAATTGAATTCATTCTTTGCTTCCATAACCTTTTCATTGTCAAGTCCACCAGCGCCATAGCCTAGGGGATTAAACTGCGAGATTACCATTCTAATTTCTTCATTCGCATTTGATTTATATTAAGTGTTTTAATCATTAAATGGACAAAAAAGAAAATTGTATTCAATGACTATTTCCCACTGGGAAACATTCATTTACTTGAATCAAAACCTGTTAGTATCTTCGCTGATTATGGGGAACGCTTTCGATTTACAACTCGTCATTGTAAAATGAAGTACATTTAATGTAAATGTCTCTGAAATCACATAAAAGATTGGAGGCAATCCTTAGTGGAAGTAAACGATGTTGGGATGTTGCATGTCAAACTGTTCCAGTACTGATGATTATCTCTCTTTTCATTTAAAGAAATATGAAATATGAATGTTCCCTTCCATCGTTTATGGTGTTAGCAAACTTGTGACCGTATCGTGTCAGCTAAAGGGGAGCTTTGGGCCCATAAAACTAGATTAAACTCGACACGTGTAGTGTGCCGGTACCAAGCGAGGAGAGTGAGTGGGCATGTATATGTTTGTTAGGGGTACCGAATTTGCTTCTCGAACACAGTTTTATATTATTTTGTTTTTAATATTGTCCACCTAAAGTCATAAAAAAGTGGACTCCCAAAGGAACCTCGTGGTATCGAAACATGGCCTAATTTCCTCGATATGGGGTACAAAGCCACTGCAAAGGACGTTTGCTGGTAGCGTAGGACACATCAAATACAGACTACTGTTCGTGTTTGAAGAATGCCATTATGTGTAAGATAACTCCGACCTCTCAACAATTGATTATGAATAGTGGTTGAGAACCCATTGCTACGCCAACATATTTTGCTTTGTTTTTGGTTTATCTGCATCATAATATACAATACTATCACTCCGTTGAGTGCGATATGATGTTCTATGGAACACTTAAAAGCATTATTAATCAAGGCCAACGCATATCGTACTCAATATAGTGCTGTAATTGTTTTATTACATTTCATTATGCAAAGTTTAGTCTCTAACCTGATATCGTTGATATCTACCCCAATTACCCTTGTAAGATGGATTGTAATAAAATGTCATTGTATAATTTCCCAGTAACAATTTCAGAATATTTTTGTTAAAAAAAATATGGAAGTACATCAACAAATGTAATAACTTTTTAGTTTTTTGTGGTGTCCAATCATATGTCTTTACTTTCTTAGTTCCATGTTGTGTTGTCTGTTAGGATTTCCGTATAAAAACGATGTTCGTTTCGTCTTTAACTCCAGTTGTTTTGGAGGGCTCATGCATTATTTGCGCTATTTGTGTTTGTTTGTCCAGTACATATTGTGCTGTGTGGTTTTTTTATGTTCTTCGTCCTCTGTACCATATGCTTCCAGTTTCTCTGGATTGTCCATTTGTATTGACCGTTTATTAAATAGTTTCATTTATGACAATATTAAACAGCAAAATTTGAAGAACATTGTGTTGTCTGTCCTTCTTTGATTTACGGATTCTGATCATCCCTTACGTATCTTCAAGCTCTTCTTTTTGTTAATCACTTAGAGTAGTTTATTCCTAAGAATAGATCGCAATAAGATGCTTTGTCATATAGTTGCAGATAATATAGCCAAAATTTTAACCAGTGATAAATCTTTGATTTTTGTTTAGAATAATAAGAGGAATCATGTTTATTTCATCAAGTTTCACAAGAATGGCCCAAGCGGGCTGAAAAGCAAATTTATTAACAACTTCCGCAATGTTATTACATGCCTTTCCGTGAATTTTCGTAAGTTCACTTCGTGAATTTCAGGGGAAAACTGTGTTTACAATCATTGCGGAAAAACTGTTTTATTGAATATTTGCACAGGAAATTATTAACTACCAATGTTTTCTCTCATGATATTGAAAGTGCTAAAAAAAAGTACATTTATTGGTTTTGCATATAAAAAACAATAGTTTTCTTCTTCTAAAACATGACTAAACATGATAAACATATCATAAGATGTCATGTTTCATATCATACCCTTTATCAGCCCTGGTTCATATATCATCCCTTGAGCCTATCGGTTCTCGGGCTGATATCATGACCTAGCGCTAATAAAGGGTATGACATGAAAAATCCCATGTATTAATGTAATAATCTATATTTATTGTGGGTGATAACATGGGATTTCACCTATTCGTGAATATAGATCGCATGTATGCAACATGATGTTTTATCGTGGAAAGCTGTTGCAACATGAGCAAATACAGCACTACTTGAGACACAATTGTTCTATATAATTTAAAAAGAACAAATCTAATAAACAGCGATATAAACCGAATTATGAAAACATATTTGCTTAATAATTATTTCAGCTAATTTCTTCCGTCAATCTCTGTTTATTTCAAGTTGTCAGGTAATTGGTGATTATGTCATTGTACCCAACATTGCGTAGACTCTACTAAAATGAAGATCATATCTTGTAATTGGTGATTCTATCATTGTACCCACCACTACATAGAATCTACTAAAATAGCATAAGGGTAATAACAAAATTACCGAACTCCGAACAATCTTACAAAAGGAAAGTCAAAACTCATAATTATATAAACAGACAAAATCAGTCAACAACCGGAAAACTGTGAAAACCGTAATGACCCTGACTTGGTACAGGCATTTCTAAAGAAATGGTGGGTTGAATCAGATTTTAACGAACAAACATCGAACGGTATATGAACTAACACAAAATAAAACATAACAATATCTACCGGCATCAATGGTCTATACAAACAACTTATACTATTGTGTTAACAAATTCATTAAGATGTGGACAGTATTATTAGGTATAAATTACTTACAACTTTCTATTTCTACAGTACAGTTTTGTATATCTAATGGGTAATTATGTAGATCCATCATACAAGCCAGCGTTGTTGTAAATCTGAAACAAGTATCAATCTGAAATCATCTTGAATCATTTAACTATAGCATACAAATTTTAAATTTTAAAAACACATATGGGATTCAATGGTATTAACACATTAACAGTGATGACAGATCTTCCTTAACGACAACCTGCATTTAGTAAGAAGATGTCTCATACATTCTACCATTGTATAAGACTTTGTAATCAATAGCACATATCATTGTATAACAGGATGTTTTCTGTCAAATGTAGCATACAATTAACGTGCATTATTCCCCGATATATGTACTAATGCAATATCGCACCAAATCATGACGCCATTGACAGAAGAAAATGGTGCTCTTAACAAGTTTTTGCTGTACAATAAATGCTCATATACAGTAACATTAACCGCTGTCGTGTGGTATGAATCTTCACCCCCGCTTTCAGTAATATTACAGATTCAGGTCACTGACAAACGTTATTGCATAACGTTATATACAATGCAACTCCCAGAGGACGGAAATCGAACTCACAGTATGCGTTGTGATATTCAATACTATCACGCCATGACAGACCCAAAGCTTTGAGTAATACTGTCAAAGTTATTTCAAATATTCCGAACATAAGCCTATGATACTGTATTTTGAGCACAAGTGTTCATTGTATCTGCGAAATATTAGATTATATTTTCCAGTACCTTTTGCTACTGAAATGTGTCTTTACCGAACTGACAACTAGATATTGTAATGCATTACAGGTATGAAAGTGTGATTGTTATAGAGGTATTAGATTAATACAAACTTTCAAATATTTTGGCTCTGGTCATACCTGATGAAGGTTATTCCAGAAACGATATGTGTCTTCTAAATTAAATATCTACGTGTTTCACGAATGCACTTTTGATAGACTATAGATTAACATAAAAATGTTGTAAATTGATTTTAATTCTTGTTTCAAAGAAATTTCATTTAGTGATAATTTAATCCTCTTAAGATATCAAATGATTATGGATTCATAACGCCAGTTCAACAATAATATATCATATCGTAGCTACATTTTATTTTTGGGGAAGGGGATATGAAACTGGGGAACCTAGAGAGGAAACGCTTTCGCTAACATAATGTTGTATCGAGTACACCTCACTAAGAATATGAGTTGAATTCACAGACGTTCGTGGAAATAAATATTGATTGTATATGCATAGATGTAGATCAATTGGCATACGATCGCGACCCGCAAGGTACCTAGATATTGTAATTCTGCAAAATCTGCTTGTATGCCATTTGGAAGATGTCACATGATCCTTTTTTTTTCTTTCTTTCACTCCTGCAATACTGAAATATCAATTTGTATGTCCCCCTCTGGTACAATATGTATCTGATATACTCCTAATCATCAACATTCGTGGTCTTTTATTGTTCCCGTCGTCAACAAAGTCACACCGAACACAACGTAATTAATGCTTATGACCATTTTCATTTATTCCACGGTGGAAACAAGCCCGTCAAATCAATGAGGCAGAATAGCTCTAAGTTTTAACATACATCTTAATCAAGTATGAACAGTTCAGTATGATTAGTAACGTAAAATGTTGGCCTTCAACTATGTATTCTCTATATTATCATTTGTGACCATTTATTGTTTTACGTTCTTGACGAGACAGTTGTCAATCGTCTGGTAAAATCCTAGGTCAGAAAACTAAATTACTAAAGAACCATGCTTGGACATTGATTAAATGGTTGATAATGCTGAAGAAACAATTATTGTCGTTCATTTTATCTCTAATCATCGGGCAACATCGCACTCGTGTGAACATTTATTGGAAGTTAGATCAAATAAAAATGTGATCGTTTATTTGTTTCTTAATTAGCAGACGACATTGTACTTGTCGCACTTATGTCTTCAAGATAAATTAGTTTTATTTTATGCAAGTCAATATCTATTTCATAGGATTGATCCAATTTAAATGTGACAAATAAACATTTTGTAGGTTTCATGTATATGTATATATGTATCACAAATTAATGTAAATATAATATTTTGAAATCTCTGTTACTACAGATTATTTATCAATTTAAAAGTAAAATGAGATCTGATCGATTCACAAAAAGTTTAGAAGTATTTTCCTACAGTGACTTACGGCAAGTCAGCGGTTTTCTCTGGGTACTTCGGTTTCCTCCACCAATAAAACTGACCGCCACGATATGGCTGAATATTGTTGAAGTGGCGTTAAACACCAAAACCACCACCAGCATCACCTACATTTTAGATATTTTTTTAATGTAGATGTTGCCTATGTACGTAAGTATGGTTGGTGACGCATCTGTTATCTGGCCAAATTATATCATAATAAAAACATAGATATCTAAATTCGTTCACACAGACCATATCTGGAATAACCTTCATCAGATCCACTCATAGTTAAAAGATCGTAAAGTAAATTAATTCAAAGGTCTTTTGGATCAAGTAAACCAAGACCTTAAAAAGAAAACCTAAAATCGGTTATGCCTGGGGAGATTGATTTTAGTTTTAGTCTATCACTTTATTAAGGAACTGTTATTTTTCAACCTATGTTTAGGCCTATATACAGTACATTGTTTCTGTTTCTATTATATAACAGTAGGATTGACCTTTGTCCAATATAAATGGACCAATAATGTTACTTTGCTATAACGAAGTATTCGAGTTAATGCAGTAATTTGCATACCCGTATTCACATGCTTTCAATGTTAAAGTACATGATATTACTGCAGTAATTTCTATACAAGTGACATATGTGCACATACAGATGTGTTCAATGGTAGCATTAAACATCACGTAGAAATATTGTCTTACAGGTTTGTAGCATTGAATATTTCATCTAGACGTGATGTCAATAAATATCAAAATAACATCGTTCATTATTTACAAACCATAAACGTCTGACTGCTAAAACTTTTGGAATTAAATAGACCAGCATTATTTTTTATCAGAAATATCTTGACCGCCATGGGAGGATTCTCGTAATCCATTGTAGCAAAGACGATGTTCTGCTTCAAAATAAAGAACCACTATTAGAGAGGTTGCTTGAGAAATAAAATAAGGCCTGTGCGAGAAAATATTATAAATATTACCTCATTCCATATACTACGGAGCCATTGCTGTGTAGACGGATCATTTTATTTTTCTCTGTTATGTCGTGAAGAAATGAATTTTTATCATTGGCAAAAAATGTGTCTGGTACCCATATTTTCTCAGCGAATTCCCCTGTTAACGTCATACTGGTTAGGTCCTCTGTATCAAAAGATAATCGATCATCCCGCCAGTACTGATTCAGATGTATTGTAATCGTATAATCCTAAAATAGAATTAAAAAAACAATAATGTGACATTGAGCCGAGTATTTAATGTATTGCATTATGGGTAATTGTATACATCTTCCATTCTTTTCCAACTCTTCATTCTTGTATGGTGGCAGTCAAAATTCGTTGCGCTGTTGTCCCATGCCTCTCATTTCTACATAGTTTTATATATTGCTGAACAAATTCCTTGTTATCTTCTTAAATATATTAAAACATTTGCCGTTGGATGTATTGCAAACATCAATCAATCAATCAATCAATCAATCAATCAATTAATCAAACAATCAATATTTACTTAGTACATGAAATTAGATACAATTTTTTTTATTTGGAATTAGAAAAACTAAATAAACTGTCAATTATTTCTGATGAATACTAATATTTCTCAACTCAACTGGTTAAAATTGAAAGTACAATCAATATTTTCTTTGAGCATGCAAATAGGAATAAAAATAATTTATTTGGGATTAGAAAAAACGAAATAATATGTCAATCAATATTTCTTCGTAAGAAATAATTGTAATTCACTATAGAAATCTAGAGATTCTATGTTATAATTTGAAATTTTAAAATGGGAAGGATGAAATATTTAATCAGAAGTTAAACGGGTTTTATGCTTCGTATAGTTGTAGAAGATATGTATTGTATTGTCAGATGCAACTGTATTAGTGGGACTGTTATTATCGTACAGCGAAGATAATCTAAATTGTCAGTTAAAACATATTTAAGTTTGTTAATGTAATCCATTAAATTATTACATAACAACAATTCACATCGTCTTTCGATTTCACGGTTTTCCAAGATGGAATTCAGTGTCATCGACTTAACGAAGACTTGACGCGTATTGCTTGGATTACTTGAATTAAACACAAATTAAAAGAACCATCAATGATATACAGAACGCCATTGAATGTTGATAATTAAAAACTCATACAGTATTTTATATGAACAAGAGTGACGATGTTTCATCAGAGTTAGAACTTCATGTATTTTATGGGGTTCGTGTTGCCCAACCTTTATTTTTCTGTGTATTATTTAGTCGACCATGCATGCCTTTTTTCTTTGGTCATTGCATTGTCTGTCCTTGAAATTACGACTTATGATTACCCCATTGATATCTCTCAAATTTTCTTCCAAACAAACATGTCACTTTAAATCCCCTCTTCTGTGTCTGTCTTTTAGGTTGATGTTTTCATTTGATTTTGATCTGTTGCGCAATGAAAGCCATGACAACTTTTGAATACTTATATTTCTGTAACAAACGCATATATCTAATAAAACCATAGATACCTAATACAAATGTAGATATCTAACAGTAATGTAGATATCTAACAGTAATGTAGATATCTAACAGTAATGTAGATATCTAACACTAATGTAGATATCTAACACTAATGTAGATATCTAACAGTAATGTAGATATCTTACACTAATGTAGATATCTAACAGTAATGTAGATATCTAACACTAACGTAGATATCTAACACTAATGTAGATATCTAACACTAACGTAGATATCTAACACTAATGTAGATATCTAACACTAACGTGGATATCTAACACTAATGTAGATATCTAACACTAACGTAGATATCTAACACTAATGTAGATATCTAAAACAAACGTAGATATCTAACACTAACGCAAATATTTAACACTAATGTAGATATCTAACACTAACGTAGATATCTAACACTAATGTAGATATCTAACAGTAATGTAGATATCTAACACTAACGTAGATAGTTAACACTAATGTAGATATCTAACACTAATGTAGATATCTAACAGTAACGTAGATATCTAACACTAATGTAGATATCTAACAGTAATGTAGATATCTAACACTAACGTAGATATCTAACAGTAATGTAGATATCTAACACTAATGTAGATATCTAACAGTAATGTAGATATCTAACACTAACGTAGATATCTAACACTAATGTAAATATCTAACACTAACGTAGATATCTAACACTAATGTAGATAGCTAACACTAACGTAGATATCTAACACTAATGTAGATAGCTAACACTAAGGTAGATAGCTAACACTAATGTAGATAGCTAACACTAACGTAGATATCTAACACTAACGTAGATATCTAACACTAACGTAGATATCTAACACTAATGTAGATATCTAACACTAACGTAGATATCTAACACTAACGTAGATATCTAACACAAATGTAGATATCTCACATTAATGTAGATATCTAACACTAATGTAGATATCTAACACTAATGTAGATATCTAACACTAATGTAGATATCTAACACTAATGAAGATATCTAACACAACACAAATGTAGATATCTAACACTAATGTAGATATCTAACACTAATGTAGATATCTAACACTAATGTAGATATCTAACACAAATGTAGATATCTAACAAAAATGTAGATATCTAACACTAATGTAGATATCTAACACTAATGTAGATATCTAACACTAATGTAGATATCTAACACAAATGTAGATATCTAACACAAATGTAGATACCTAACACTAATGTAGATATCCAACACTAATGTAGATACCTAACACTAATGTAGATATCTAACACTAATGTAGATAGCTAACACTAATGCAGATATCTAACACTAATGTAGATATCTAACACTAATGTAGATATCTAACACTAATGTAGATATCTAACACTAACGTAGATATCTAACACTAACGTAGATATCTAACACTAATGTAGATATCTAACACAAACGTAGATAGCTAACACTAATGTAGATATCTAACACAAATGTAGATAGCTAACACTAATGTAGATATCTAACACAAATGTAGATAGCTAACACTAATGTAGATATCTAACACTAATGTAGATAGCTAACACCAATGTAGATATCTAACACTAATGTAGACAGCTAACACTAATGTAGATATCTAACACTAATGTAGATAGCTAACACTAATGTAGATAGCTAACACTAATGTAGATATCTAACACTAATGTAGATAGCTAACACTAATGTAGATATCTAACACTAATGTAGATATCTAACACTAATGTAGATATCTAACACTAATGTAGATATCTAACACTAATGTAGATATCTAACACTAACGTAGATATCTAACACTAATGTAGATATCTAACACTAACGTAGATATCTAACACTAATGTGGATATCTAACACAAACGTAGATATCTAACACTAATGTAGATATCTAACACTAATGTAGATATCTAACACTAACGTAGATATCTAACACTAACGTAGATATCTAACACTAACGTAGATATCTAACACTAACGTAGATAGCTAACACTAACGTAGATATCTAACACAAATGTAGATAGCTAACACTAACGTAGATATCTAACACTAATGTAGATATCTAACACTAACGTAGATATCTAACACTAATGTAGATATCTAACACTAATGTAGATATCTAACACTAATGTAGTTATCTAACACTAACGTAGATATCTAACATTAACGTAGATATCTAACACTAACGTAGATATCTAACACTAATGTAGATAGCTAACACTAACGTACATATCTAACACTAACGTAGATATCTAACACTAACGTAGATATCTAACACTAATGTAGATATCTAACACTAACGTAGATATCTAACACTAATGTAGATATCTAACACTAACGTAGATATCTAACACAAATGTAGATAGCTAACACTAATGTAGATATCTAACACAAATGTAGATAGCTAACACTAATGAAGATATCTAACACTAATGTAGATATCTAACACTAATGTAAATAGCTAACACTAATGTAGATATCTAACACTAATGTAGATAGCTAACACTAATGTAGATATCTAACACTAATGTAGATAGCTAACACTAATGTAGATATCTAACATTAATGTAGATATCTAACACTAATGTAGATATCTAACACTAATGTAGATATCTCACACTACTGTAGATATCTAACACTAATGTAGATATCTAACACTAATGTAGATAGCTAACACTAATGTAGATATATAACACTAATGTAGATAGCTAACAGTAATGTAGATATCTAACACTAATGTAGATATCTAACACTAATGTAGATATCTAACACTAATGTAGATATCTAACACTAATGTAGATATCTAACACTAAAGTACAGAGCTAACACTAATGTAGATATCTAACACTAAGGTAGATAGCTAACACTAATGTAGATAGCTAACACTAAGGTAGATAGCTAACACTAATGTAGATATCTAACACTAATGTAGATAGCTAACACTAATGTAGATATCTAACACTAATGTAGATAGCTAACACTAATGTAGATATCTAACACTAATGTTGATAGCTAACACTAATGTAGATATATAACACTAATGTAGATAGCTAACACTAATGTAGATATCTAACACTAATGTAGATATCTAACACTAATGTAGATAGCTAACACTAACGTACATATCTAACACTAACGTAGATATCTAACACTAACATAGATATCTAACACTAATGTAGATATCTAACACTAACGTAGATATCTAACACTAATGTAGATATCTAACACTAACGTAGATATCTAACACAAATGTAGATAGCTAACACTAACGTAGATATCTAACACAAATGTAGATAGCTAACACTAATGAAGATATCTAACACTAATGTAGATAGCTAACACTAATGTAGATAGCTAACACTAACGTAGATATCTAACACTAATGTAGATAGCTAACACTAATGTAGATATCTAACACTAATGTAGATAGCTAACACTAATGTAGATATCTAACATTAATGTAGATATCTAACACTAATGTAGATATCTAACACTAATGTAGATATCTAACACTAATGTAGATAGCTAACACTAATGTAGATATCTAACACTAATGTAGATAGCTAACACTAATGTAGATATCTAACACTAATGTAGATAGCTAACAGTAATGTAGATATCTAACACTAATGTAGATATCTAACACTAATGTAGATATCTAACACTAATGTAGATATCTAACACAAATGTAGATATCTAACACTAATGTAGATATCTAACACTAATGTAGATATCTCACACCAATGTAGATATCTAACACTAATGTAGATATCTCACACTAATGTAGATATCTAACACTAATGTAGATATCTAACACTAATGTAGATATCTAACACTAATGTAGATATCTAACACTAATGTAGATATTTAACACTAATATAGATATCTCACACAAATGTAGACATATAACACTAATGTAGATATATAACACTAAGGTAGATATCTAACAATCAGGTAGATATCTAACACTAAGGTAGATAGCTAACACTAATGTAGATATATAACACTAAAGTAGATAGCTAACACTAATGTAGATATCTAACACTAAGGTAGATAGCTAACACTAATGTAGATATCTAACACTAAGGTAGATAGCTAACACTAATGTAGATATCTAACACTAATGTAGATAGCTAACACTAATGTAGATATCTAACACTAATGTAGATAGCTAACACTAATGTAGATATCTAACACTAATGTAGATAGCTAACACTAATGTAGATATATAACACTAATGTAGATAGCTAACACTAATGTAGATAGCTAACACTAATGTAGATAGTTAACACTAATGTAGATAGCTAACACTAATGTAGATAGCTAACACTAATGTAGATAGCTAACACTAATGTAGATAGCTAACACTAATGTAGATATCTAACACTAATGTAGATATCTAACACTAACGTAGATATCTAACACTAATGTAGATATCTAACACTAACGTAGATATCTAACACTAATGTAGATATCTAACACTAACGTGGATATCTAACACTAATGTAGATATCTAACACTAACGTAGATATCTAACACTAATGTAGATATCTAAAACAAACGTAGATATCTAACACTAACGCAAATATTTAACACTAATGTAGATATCTAACACTAACGTAGATATCTAACACTAATGTAGATATCTAACAGTAATGTAGATATCTAACACTAACGTAGATAGTTAACACTAATGTAGATATCTAACACTAATGTAGATATCTAACAGTAACGTAGATATCTAACACTAATGTAGATATCTAACAGTAATGTAGATATCTAACACTAACGTAGATATCTAACAGTAATGTAGATATCTAACACTAATGTAGATATCTAACAGTAATGTAGATATCTAACACTAACGTAGATATCTAACACTAATGTAAATATCTAACACTAACGTAGATATCTAACACTAATGTAGATAGCTAACACTAACGTAGATATCTAACACTAATGTAGATAGCTAACACTAAGGTAGATAGCTAACACTAATGTAGATAGCTAACACTAACGTAGATATCTAACACTAACGTAGATATCTAACACTAACGTAGATATCTAACACTAATGTAGATATCTAACACTAACGTAGATATCTAACACTAACGTAGATATCTAACACAAATGTAGATATCTCACATTAATGTAGATATCTAACACTAATGTAGATATCTAACACTAATGTAGATATCTAACACTAATGTAGATATCTAACACTAATGAAGATATCTAACACAACACAAATGTAGATATCTAACACTAATGTAGATATCTAACACTAATGTAGATATCTAACACTAATGTAGATATCTAACACAAATGTAGATATCTAACAAAAATGTAGATATCTAACACTAATGTAGATATCTAACACTAATGTAGATATCTAACACTAATGTAGATATCTAACACAAATGTAGATATCTAACACAAATGTAGATACCTAACACTAATGTAGATATCCAACACTAATGTAGATACCTAACACTAATGTAGATATCTAACACTAATGTAGATAGCTAACACTAATGCAGATATCTAACACTAATGTAGATATCTAACACTAATGTAGATATCTAACACTAATGTAGATATCTAACACTAACGTAGATATCTAACACTAACGTAGATATCTAACACTAATGTAGATATCTAACACAAACGTAGATAGCTAACACTAATGTAGATATCTAACACAAATGTAGATAGCTAACACTAATGTAGATATCTAACACAAATGTAGATAGCTAACACTAATGTAGATATCTAACACTAATGTAGATAGCTAACACCAATGTAGATATCTAACACTAATGTAGACAGCTAACACTAATGTAGATATCTAACACTAATGTAGATAGCTAACACTAATGTAGATAGCTAACACTAATGTAGATATCTAACACTAATGTAGATAGCTAACACTAATGTAGATATCTAACACTAATGTAGATATCTAACACTAATGTAGATATCTAACACTAATGTAGATATCTAACACTAATGTAGATATCTAACACTAACGTAGATATCTAACACTAATGTAGATATCTAACACTAACGTAGATATCTAACACTAATGTGGATATCTAACACAAACGTAGATATCTAACACTAATGTAGATATCTAACACTAATGTAGATATCTAACACTAACGTAGATATCTAACACTAACGTAGATATCTAACACTAACGTAGATATCTAACACTAACGTAGATAGCTAACACTAACGTAGATATCTAACACAAATGTAGATAGCTAACACTAACGTAGATATCTAACACTAATGTAGATATCTAACACTAACGTAGATATCTAACACTAATGTAGATATCTAACACTAATGTAGATATCTAACACTAATGTAGTTATCTAACACTAACGTAGATATCTAACATTAACGTAGATATCTAACACTAACGTAGATATCTAACACTAATGTAGATAGCTAACACTAACGTACATATCTAACACTAACGTAGATATCTAACACTAACGTAGATATCTAACACTAATGTAGATATCTAACACTAACGTAGATATCTAACACTAATGTAGATATCTAACACTAACGTAGATATCTAACACAAATGTAGATAGCTAACACTAATGTAGATATCTAACACAAATGTAGATAGCTAACACTAATGAAGATATCTAACACTAATGTAGATATCTAACACTAATGTAAATAGCTAACACTAATGTAGATATCTAACACTAATGTAGATAGCTAACACTAATGTAGATATCTAACACTAATGTAGATAGCTAACACTAATGTAGATATCTAACATTAATGTAGATATCTAACACTAATGTAGATATCTAACACTAATGTAGATATCTCACACTACTGTAGATATCTAACACTAATGTAGATATCTAACACTAATGTAGATAGCTAACACTAATGTAGATATATAACACTAATGTAGATAGCTAACAGTAATGTAGATATCTAACACTAATGTAGATATCTAACACTAATGTAGATATCTAACACTAATGTAGATATCTAACACTAATGTAGATATCTAACACTAAAGTACAGAGCTAACACTAATGTAGATATCTAACACTAAGGTAGATAGCTAACACTAATGTAGATAGCTAACACTAAGGTAGATAGCTAACACTAATGTAGATATCTAACACTAATGTAGATAGCTAACACTAATGTAGATATCTAACACTAATGTAGATAGCTAACACTAATGTAGATATCTAACACTAATGTTGATAGCTAACACTAATGTAGATATATAACACTAATGTAGATAGCTAACACTAATGTAGATATCTAACACTAATGTAGATATCTAACACTAATGTAGATAGCTAACACTAACGTACATATCTAACACTAACGTAGATATCTAACACTAACGTAGATATCTAACACTAATGTAGATATCTAACACTAACGTAGATATCTAACACTAATGTAGATATCTAACACTAACGTAGATATCTAACACAAATGTAGATAGCTAACACTAACGTAGATATCTAACACAAATGTAGATAGCTAACACTAATGAAGATATCTAACACTAATGTAGATAGCTAACACTAATGTAGATAGCTAACACTAACGTAGATATCTAACACTAATGTAGATAGCTAACACTAATGTAGATATCTAACACTAATGTAGATAGCTAACACTAATGTAGATATCTAACATTAATGTAGATATCTAACACTAATGTAGATATCTAACACTAATGTAGATATCTAACACTAATGTAGATAGCTAACACTAATGTAGATATCTAACACTAATGTAGATAGCTAACACTAATGTAGATATCTAACACTAATGTAGATAGCTAACAGTAATGTAGATATCTAACACTAATGTAGATATCTAACACTAATGTAGATATCTAACACTAATGTAGATATCTAACACAAATGTAGATATCTAACACTAATGTAGATATCTAACACTAATGTAGATATCTCACACCAATGTAGATATCTAACACTAATGTAGATATCTCACACTAATGTAGATATCTAACACTAATGTAGATATCTAACACTAATGTAGATATCTAACACTAATGTAGATATCTAACACTAATGTAGATATTTAACACTAATATAGATATCTCACACAAATGTAGACATATAACACTAATGTAGATATATAACACTAAGGTAGATATCTAACAATCAGGTAGATATCTAACACTAAGGTAGATAGCTAACACTAATGTAGATATATAACACTAAAGTAGATAGCTAACACTAATGTAGATATCTAACACTAAGGTAGATAGCTAACACTAATGTAGATATCTAACACTAAGGTAGATAGCTAACACTAATGTAGATATCTAACACTAATGTAGATAGCTAACACTAATGTAGATATCTAACACTAATGTAGATAGCTAACACTAATGTAGATATCTAACACTAATGTAGATAGCTAACACTAATGTAGATATATAACACTAATGTAGATAGCTAACACTAATGTAGATAGCTAACACTAATGTAGATAGTTAACACTAATGTAGATAGCTAACACTAATGTAGATAGCTAACACTAATGTAGATAGCTAACACTAATGTAGATAGCTAACACTAATGTAGATATCTAACACAATGTAGATATCTAACACTAATGTAGATATCTAACACAAATGTAGATATCTAACACTAATGTAGATAGCTAACACAAATGTAGATATCTAACACTAATGTAGATAGCTAACAGTAATGTAGATATCTAACACTAATGTAGATATCTAACACAAATGTAGATATCTCACACTAATGTAGATATCTAACACTAATGTAGATATCTCACACTAATGTAGATATCTAACACTAATATAGATATCTCACACAAATGTAGACATCTAACACTAATGTAGATATCTAACACTAATGTAGATAGCTAACACTAATGTAGATATCTAACATTAATGTAGATATCTAACACTAATGTAGATATCTAACACTAATGTAGATAGCTAACACTAATGTAGATATCTAACATTAATGTAGATATCTAACACTAATGTAGATATCTAACACTAATGTAGATATCTAACACTAATGTAGATATCTAACACTAATGTAGATATCTCACACCAATGTAGATATCTAACACTAATGTAGATATCTCACACTAATGTAGATATCTAACACTAATGTAGATATCTAACACTAATGTAGATATCTAACACTAATGTAGATATCTAACACTAATGTAGATATCTAACACTAATGTAGATATCTCACACAAATGTAGATATATAACACTAATGTAGATATATAACACTAAGGTAGATATCTAACAATAAGGTAGATATCTAACACTAAGGTAGATAGCTAACACTAATGTAGATATCTAACACTAAAGTAGAGAGCTAACACTAATGTAGATATCTAACACTAAGGTAGATAGCTAACACTAATGTAGATAGCTAACACTAAGGTAGATAGCTAACACTAATGTAGATATCTAACACTAATGTAGATAGCTAACACTAATGTAGATATCTAACACTAATGTAGATAGCTAACACTAATGTAGATATCTAACACTAATGTAGATAGCTAACACTAATGTAGATAGCTAACACTAATGTAGATAGCTAACACTAATGTAGATAGCTAACACTAATGTAGATAGCTAACACTAATGTAGATAGCTAACACTAATGTAGATATCTAACACAATGTAGATATCTAACACTAATGTAGATATCTAACACAAATGTAGATATCTAACACTAATGTAGATAGCTAACACAAATGTAGATATCTAACACTAATGTAGATAGCTAACAGTAATGTAGATATCTAACACTAATGTAGATATCTAACACAAATGTAGATATCTCACACTAATGTAGATATCTAACACTAATGTAGATATCTCACACTAATGTAGATAGCTAACACTAACGTACATATCTAACACTAACGTAGATATCTAACACTAACGTAGATATCTAAAACTAATGTAGATATCTAACACTAACGTAGATATCTAACACAAATGTAGATATCTAACACTAATGTAGATAGCTAACACAAATGTAGATATCTAACACTAATGTAGATAGCTAACAGTAATGTAGATATCTAACACTAATGTAGATATCTAACACAAATGTAGATATCTCACACTAATGTAGATAGCTAACACTAACGTACATATCTAACACTAACGTAGATATCTAACACTAACGTAGATATCTAAAACTAATGTAGATATCTAACACTAACGTAGATATCTAACACAAATGTAGATATCTAACACTAATGTAGATAGCTAACACAAATGTAGATATCTAACACTAATGTAGATAGCTAACAGTAATGTAGATATCTAACACTAATGTAGATATCTAACACAAATGTAGATATCTCACACTAATGTAGATAGCTAACACTAATGTAGATATCTAACACTAATGTAGATAGCTAACACTAACGTACATATCTAACACTAACGTAGATATCTAACACTAACGTAGATATCTAACACTAATGTAGATATCTAACACTAACGTAGATATCTAACACTAATGTAGATAGCTAACACTAACGTAGATATCTAACACAAATGTAGATAGCTAACACTAATGTAGATATCTAACACAAATATAGATAGCTAACACTAATGAAGATATCTAACACTAATGTAGATATCTAACACTAATGTAGATAGCTAACACTAATGTAGATATCTAACACTAATGTAGATAGCTAACACTAATGTAGATATCTAACACTAATGTAGATAGCTAACACTAATGTAGATATCTAACATTAATGTAGATATCTAACACTAATGTAGATATCTAACACTAATGTAGATATCTAACACTAATGTAGATAGCTAACACTAATGTAGATATCTAACACTAATGTAGATAGCTAACACTAATGTAGATATATAACACTAATGTAGATAGCTAACAGTAATGTAGATATCTAACACTAATGTAGATATCTAACACTAATGTAGATATCTAACACTAATGTAGATATCTAACACAAATGTAGATATCTAACACTAATGTAGATATCTAACACTAATGTAGATATCTCACACCAATGTAGATATCTAACACTAATGTAGATATCTAACACTAATGTAGATATCTAACACTAATGTAGATATCTAACACTAATGTAGATATCTAACACTAATATAGATATCTCACACAAATGTAGACATATAACACTAATGTAGATATATAACACTAAGGTAGATATCTAACAATAAGGTAGATATCTAACACTAAGGTAGATAGCTAACACTAATGTAGATATATAACACTAAAGTAGATAGCTAACACTAATGTAGATATCTAACACTAAGGTAGATAGCTAACACTAATGTAGATATCTAACACTAAGGTAGATAGCTAACACTAATGTAGATATCTAACACTAATGTAGATAGCTAACACTAATGTAGATATCTAACACTAATGTAGATAGCTAACACTAATGTAGATATCTAACACTAATGTAGATAGCTAACACTAATGTAGATATATAACACTAATGTAGATAGCTAACACTAATGTAGATAGCTAACACTAATGTAGATAGTTAACACTAATGTAGATAGCTAACACTAATGTAGATAGCTAACACTAATGTAGATAGCTAACACTAATGTAGATAGCTAACACTAATGTAGATATCTAACACAATGTAGATATCTAACACTAATGTAGATATGTAACACAAATGTAGATATCTAACACTAATGTAGATAGCTAACACAAATGTAGATATCTAACACTAATGTAGATAGCTAACAGTAATGTAGATATCTAACACTAATGTAGATATCTAACACAAATGTAGATATCTCACACTAATGTAGATATCTAACACTAATGTAGATATCTCACACTAATGTAGATATATCACACTAAGGTAGATATCTCACACTAAGGTAGATATCTAACACTAAGGTAGATATCTAACACTAATGTAGATAGCTAACACTAATGTAGATATCTAACACTAATGTAGATAGCTAACACTAATGTAGATATCTAACACTAATGTAGATAGCTAACAGTAATGTAGATATCTAACACTAATGTAGATATCTAACACAAATGTAGATATCTCACACTAATGTAGATATCTAACACTAATGTAGATATCTCACACTAATGTAGATATCTAACACTAATATAGATATCTCACACAAATGTAGACATCTAACACTAATGTAGATATATAACACTAAGGTAGATATCTAACACTAAGGTAGATATCTAACACTAAGGTAGATATATCACACTAAGGTAGATATCTCACACTAAGGTAGATATCTAACACTAAGGTAGATATCTAACACTAATGTAGATAGCTAACACTAATGTAGATATCTAACACTAATGTAGATAGCTAACACTAATGTAGATATCTAACACTAATGTAGATAGCTAACACTAAGGTAGATATCTCACACTAAGGTAGATATCTAACACTAATGTAGATATCTAACACTAATGTAGATAGCTAACACTAATGTAGATATCTAACACTAATGTAGATAGTTAACACTAATGTAGATATCTAACACTAAGGTAGATAGCTAACACTAATGTAGATATCTAACACTAAGGTAGATAGCTAACACTAATGTAGATATCTAACACTAAGGTAGATAGCTAACACTAATGTAGATATCTAACACTAAGGTAGATAGCTAACACTAATGTAGATATCTAACACTAATGTAGATAGCTAACACTAATGTAGATATCTAACACTAATGTAGATAGCTAACACTAATGTAGATATCTAACACTAATGTAGATAGCTAACACTAATGTAGATATATAACACTAATGTAGATAGCTAACACTAATGTAGATAACTAACACTAATGTAGATAGCTAACACTAATGTAGATAGCTAACACTAATGTAGATAGCTAACACTAATGTAGATAGCTAACACTAATGTAGATATCTAACACTAATGTAGATAGCTAACACTAATGTAGATATATAACACTAAGGTAGATAGCTAACACTAATGTAGATATCTAACACTAAGGTAGATAGCTAACACTAATGTAGATATCTAACACTAAGGTAGATAGCTAACACTAATGTAGATATTTAACACTAAGGTAGATAGCTAACACTAATGTAGATATCTAACACTAATGTAGATAGCTAACACTAATGTAGATATCTAACACTAATGTAGATAGCTAACACTAATGTAGATATATAACACTAATGTAGATAGCTAACACTAATGTAGATATATAACACTAATGTAGATAGCTAACACTAATGTAGATAGCTAACACTAATGTAGATAGCTAACACTAATGTAGATAGCTAACACTAATGTAGATAGCTAACACTAATGTAGATAGCTAACACTAATGTAGATATCTAACACAAATGTAGATATCTAACACTAATGTAGATATATAACACTAATGTAGATATCTAACACTAAGGTAGATAGCTAACACTAATGTAGATATCTAACACTAAGGTAGATATCTAACACTAATGTAGATAGCTAACACTAATGTAGATAGCTAACACAAATGTAGATATATAACACTAATGTAGATAGCTAACAGTAATGTAGATATCTAACACTAATGTAGATAGCTAACACTAATGTAGATAGCTAACACTAATGTGGATAGCTAACACTAATGTAGATAGCTAACACTAATGTAGATAGCTAACACTAATGTAGATATCTAACACTAATGTAGATAGCTAACTCTAATGTAGATATCTAACACTAATGTAGATATCTAACACTAATGTAGATAGCTAACACTAATGTAGATATCTAACACTAATGTAGATATCTAACACTAATGTAGATAGCTAACACTAATGTAGATATCTAACACTAATGTAGATATCTAACACTAATGTAGATAGCTAACACAAATGTAGATATATAACACTAATGTAGATAGCTAACAGTAATGTAGATATCTAACACTAATGTAGATAGCTAACACTAATGTAGATAGCTAACACTAATGTAGATAGCTAACACTAATGTAGATAGCTAACACTAATGTAGATAGCTAACACTAATGTAGATATCTAACACTAATGTAGATAGCTAACTCTAATGTAGATATCTAACACTAATGTAGATATCTAACACTAATGTAGATAGCTAACACTAATGTAGATATCTAACACTAATGTAGATAGCTAACACTAATGTAGATATCTAACACTAATGTAGATAGCTAACACTAATGTAGATATCTAACACTGATATAGATAGCTAACACTAATGTAGATATCTAACACTAATGTAGATATCTAACACTAATGTAGATATCTAACACTAATGTAGATATCTAACACTAATGTAGATCAGTTCGCACGACTCTTTTATAGAATAATCTTCATCAAGCAGACACAGAATCGAAATATTGGAAAACCAAATACAAGTGACCGTGATTCTAGTCTTTAGGATGGACTGTTGATTGAAGACAATTTTGATTCAGACAGTCTTACAAAAAAACTGGAAATCGTTGCTCAATCTGAACTTTTCTGTACAGAGTTTTGTCCCCCATTGTTTGTTGTTAGTCCTTTCTGTTGGACATTGTATTATATGTCATGTCCTTTATCGATTTACGGCTTATGATTAGATCATTGGTATCCTGGAACATTTTTTCCCTCGCAAAAGCCTTAGAAACTATGTATTTCCACGCTCATTATCTTTTTATCTTAATAATTGAAAAATTGTGAATAATATATCCAATATTCATTTCAAAACTAACTAATAAGCATACCAGTATTTGTGCTGTTAACTTGAATGGTGTCTAAAGTCAAAATCTAATGAAAACAATGAGTTTTAAAATACATAATTCGTTTTTTCAAAACAAACAAAAAGATCATATTGAGTGTTCCTTGCTACAACTCAGAGTATTGGTTAAAGGGTAATACATTAATTAGTAGATTTCTTCAGAATAACATCACGATCTTAATCTTAATTAAACATTACTAATGATTTTCAACACAGCCATCAGTAGTGACTTTTTAAACTATTTGCTTTATGTATATGCAAGATATGGGCACATACTTTAATATCTATAATAAACATTTTTACATTTGTACACATTGAACACAATATAGCGAACGCATTGATAGTAAAATAAAGCAATTAAGAGCTGGATATTTAAAAATAATCTTTTTGTAATAAAATATTACATGTATTTCTGTTCGGCTAACAGCAACGGTGGTGTAATGGTCAGCGTGTTCGCCTCTAGTGCGGTATATCGTGGGTCGAACCCCTGATCAAACAAAAAACTACAACAATTTGTATTTGACGCTTCTCCACTAAGAACGCAACATTAACGTGTAAGTGCAAGCAATGGCTGGCTCAATATAATGTAGCCGAGTGAAGCTACAGGTCTATCCGCAGGTTATTGTTTCGGTGAGCTATCTTTATAGAAATCCTAACAAGGGCAACGCAAGGCGTGTCGTATCCCCTCGCCTAAAAATTTACCCGGTGACCTTGACCTTTGACATATGACCTTGAAAATCATTAGGGTTCCAGATTCTCTTAAGGACTAAGCATGTACCAAGTTTGGTCAAAATACATTGAAGGATGTTGATTCTAGAGTGTTCACAAGGATGTTACGCCGTAAACATTTGACCCGGTGACCTTGATCTTTGACCTATGACCTTGAAAATCAATAGGTTCTAGATTCTCTTAAGGACTAAGTATGTGCCAAGTTTGGTCAAAATCCATTGAAGGATGTTGATTCTAGTGTTCACAAGGATGTTACGACGGACGGACGGACGGTAGCGTTACTATATCCCTTCGCAACTTCGTTGGCGAGGGAATAAAAAGCGGTTTGGTCTAGTACAAAGCGGACATCATTATCATCTAATCAAAGTGTTGTTTGCTTTCATCATTATATAGCTCTCCCTTTTTATACACTTTTTCGACAATAATTGGTGCGCGGCGCTAAGAAAATTACATAAATTGTCCGTAGCCATTAACATCCAATAAATCGGTTGGTGTTGTTTATCCTCATGCTTTGATGGAGTTTTCAATAGATTGTTTTCAATGTTATAATTACGCGTCCTCTGTTGCTGTATATATTTATTTCGTTAGTTCTTATTTGTATCGTATTGTAAATTTGTGGACAGAAACTCGTGTGAATGAAGTACTACACACAACAAATATATGAGCTCATCCACACTTTAATTTTTCAACACATATTTACATTGGGGTATTTCTTTTGTTTTGTTTGTTTTTATTTTTATTTTTATTTTAAAAAATGTTGCTTAATAAGCACCTGATCTCCACATAGAAGCTATATTTTACTTGTATCAATTTGATTTTGACTTGGGTATCTGATCAAAGGTAGTTCATGTTAATCGATGTCTGTTGACATGACTACACATCGTTTGACTGATCAAAGATCATTGTGAAAGTCACGTGGAAAACTCTAAGCCAATCAAATATTTTGGATATGAAGGAAACAAAAAATTGAAATTATTGTGCTTCCAATGTTACTTGTATTATTCACCCATTACAGTTTTCTAATTAGAAACTTTGACATTGTTGACGGTACCCAGGGACCAACCCATATGCCTGCAAAACATGTCCTCCCTTGGCGGATATGGGATGCCTCATTCGATATGGGTTGTGATGTTATGATAATGACCGTGCCTTGTTTGTCAAGTACCACGGCTCTTTAAAGAACACTTTTGTAGATTTCGAAAAATGAGTAAGGGCTCTATAGCCGTTACAAAAGATTAATAATATTTCGTGCCGTTACAAAAGATCAATTATATTTCGTCAGCACTATTTTTAGTACTTCACCAGCAGTCAAAGTTCGTTACCTCAGTTGACCTCATTTCAACATTATTTCTCAAATTCTTTATTTATTGTTAAATTTCTTTTTGTCCTAAATATGCATGAAAATAACCCCTTTATGGACTTTTATTTATTGCTCCCAAACACTGTTATATTATTTGGCTTTCCAATATTTTGATATAGAGCGTACCATATGAAGGTTTTTCCAGAAACACGTCGTCGTGCACGCTAAGCTGGATATCTACGTTTTTAAACAACACACAAACAATCAATCAATTACAAAATACAAATTTTATTTCTAAACGATTTATCTTTTGAGACATATCTTAAATTGCACGTTTTCTTTAAGTGTTTTGTTGTATAATGTTATCGTTTAGCTGTTTTCCCTACTTGAAATAATATCTTTTAAAGTATAACATAATCTGTTAGATAGTCTAATTCCATATTGAATTTGATAGAATTGAAATAAAATTGGAAATCTCAATTTGAAGTCTTAGCGAAGGAAAATATCAATATAAAATACTATTGTAGGATATTAATGAAACAAAAATCTTATGAAATTATTATGCGTTCAAGGTTATCTGTATTATTCATACAATGGCGTTTTCGAATTTAATATTTAATGTCTTTGACACCGTTGATGGTTCCCAGAGCTCAGACCATATTCCATCCCATGCATTTTCCCAGGTGGCGGATAGGGGATGCCCAATTCGATAGGGTTTATCAGGTTATAATACATAAAGCATGCCGTGGACCCTCCTGGATTCTTTGCACAAAGAATGACACGATCCTTGCACGTCTTAGATCCCCATTGAGGTTTTCAAAAAATTAGTAAGCGCATTGTAGCCGGTGCAAAAGGCTATTGTTTTCATTTGAGTCGCTATCAGGCTTCCCATGTTTTTCCAGTCTCATTCAGAAGTCGCTCTAGCGGTTCTGGCATTCCTCACTGGAACATTCGTGGCCGTGATCGTATGGTGGTTGGATTCACAACTACCTATCCATCAGTGACTATCACCACAAAAGTTGTGAGTTCGAACCCCGTTCATGGCGAGGCGTACTCTATACAACATTTTGTGATAAAGTTTGTCAGTGACTTGCGACAGGTCGGTGGTTTTCTCTGGGTACTTCGGTTTCCTCCACCAATAAAACTGACCGCCACAATATAACTGAAACATTGTTGAAAGTGGCGTTAAACACCATAAACCAACAAACCAACCTCACTTATTTCTCTATTTCTTATATATTGTGTAAAATTAAGAAACAAGCAATCAAATAAAAATTAATTTTATTTGTTGTATAATTTCGTCGTTAAGTTCTTTCTTCTCTGTATATTTTTTTAAGCTTAGCTTTATCAACTGGTTGATTGACTAATCAATGTTAAATTTATTAGAATAGAAATATAATATATAATTTCAATTCCGAGCCTTAGTCAATGTTTGGATTTACATGGTAGCCAACATTACGAAATTAATATCTTTCACTGTAGCACTTCTATAGTGTCAATTTATTGTTTAAGTATAATTCTAGCACGTCTGTATTGTCAATGTATTGTTTAAGTATAATTCTAGCACGTCTATATTGTCAATTTATTATTTAAGAATAATTCCAAATAACATCGGAGAATGAGATCCCACCCAACACCCCCACTCCTTCCCTAGTTAAAAAAAATAGAGACATCTAATGTAGTGTGCACGACTCATATCTGAAATAACCTTCATCAGAAACGTTCAGTCAGAGAATTGACCTTCATCAGAAACGCTCAATCAGAGAATTGACCTTCACCAGAAACGCTCAGTCAGAGAATTGACCTTCATCAGAAACGCTCAGTCAGAGAATTGACCTTCATCAGAAACGCTCAGTCAGAGAATTGACCTTCATCAGAAACGCTCAGTCAGAGAATTGACCTTCATCAGAAACGCTCAGTCAGAGAATTGACCTTCATCAGAAACGCTCAGTCAGAGAATTTACCTTCATCAGAAACGCTCAGTCAGAGAATTGGAAAGCCAAATAATCTTAAAAAAGACTTAAACAGTATAAGTGAAATCGCCAACATTTGCTAAAACGTGACTCACAACTCTAATCTTGTAGTATAATTTCACATGTGATATTAATAAAGACGTAGATAATTAACTTAGTGCTCACGACGTGTTCCTGGAATAACCTTCATCGGGTACGCTTAAAGTCAAAATATTAGAAAGCCAAATAATTTATTTTTTTAGAAGCAAGAAAATCACATTTTTTACATGTTATATTAAAATTCGCTGAGATTTATTTCTAGTTAGCGAGATTTTGTTTATTTGATTCGTTTGAACTAGTAGAATAGGATATACAGTGCGTTGTACAATGTTTTGTCAAATGTGTGGATAAGTGTAATTTTCAAATGGTTGGAATTGCTCAAAATGCTGAAGAGTAATGGTTTGTAACCAACAGATTATATCTTCTTAGTTAGTATCATTTAACTACGAGTATTCACTGACTCGGGCATTGTACTTTCTGTATATATGTTATCATTAATTGTTTGCGATAGTGTGTGGGGTTTTTTGGGGTGAAAGTGAATATTGTTTTTTATTTATTATTTATTTATATATGTATTGTCGATGGGAATCCAATTATCACAGAAGGCAATTATCACAGAAGGATCTTTTGGGATACCATTAATCGGTTTCACCCCGCCATATTTTGTGCCTGTATTGTCTGTCCTTCGATTAGTGCATTATATCATTACCTCTTTGGTATCTTCAAACTTTTATTATGTAAAACTATTCTTTAAAAAAAAGACATATTGCCGTGTGGATGTAAAAGTATATTATCACAATGCAATTGCTTCCTCTTACATAGCTCAGCTCACTGCCTGTTGCTTATTATTCAATTAATGTCTTTTATGCCCCCGCGACGAAGAGTCGGGGGGCATATTAATTTACCCCTGTTCGTCCGTTCGTCCGTCCGGATATAGATACATGGTTTGTCCGGCTATCTCCTCCTACAGTTTTGGAGCTACAGCTTTAATATTTTGTATGATGTTTATACACATAATGGAGGTCGACTTGTTTATAATTTCTTATGGTCAGGCGAGGGCAGTATTTGTGTCTTATAGACACACTTCATTTTTAAACAATCACTCCTAGCAAAACAACTTTGTCCATAATTATAAAGTGCGGGGGGATACTTCTTTTCTAGTTTTTCTATGTATTTACATCTGTATTTTGAATTGAGATCCAATTATCACAGAAGGATCTTTCGCATCCCATTAATCGGTTTCACCCCGCCATATTTTATGCCTGTATTGTCTGTCATTCTTCGATTTACGGCTCATCGTTATCCCTTTGGTATCTTCAAACTTTTTATATGTAAAAACTATTCTTAAAAAGAAGCCATATTGTCGTCTTGATGTAAAATTGTCTGATCACAATGCTATTGTATCCTATTACATAACTCAGCTGACAGGTGGTAGCTTATTATTCCATTACTGATTACGACATTACATAAGTTTGATATTGATTATAACATCTATTTTACATCAAGTTCTTATGTTATTGCTATGTTGTCGTATTTTAATCCACTCCGCGGACTACAGACAATCATTTCGTTTTATATTTGGTTAACAGAAAATAAACACCGAGATCAACGTCTGACAGTACTCAATAATTACTTTGATCTATTTAATATACATATGTATATGTCAAGAGGTTAGAAAAAGGAGGGCAAAGCGCCCAAGTGCGATGACGTTTTCACCAACCCGGGTACAAAAATTACAAAAAATAACTCCATCGCAATGTCAAAACCCATGACTGTGGTAGCTAATTAGCTAGTAGCAAGGACGGAATAATATTTGTATAGTAGATCGTAACTCTCAAGATGTACAATGATACTGTAAAATGAAAACTAATACTTCAAATCAATTGAATATGAATTGGTCAGAAACACCTGATGGTCTTCGTGAGAAATAATATTGAATAATGTCATCAACGTCGAGTTGATTTATTTAATATAATTACAACAGCAGTTTTGTCGTACATAGAAAAACAACAAAAAGTTCTATCACCTTCAAACTTCCAATGTCGTGGAAAATACTACTAATTATTCAACCTTCTTGTAGGTCCGCATAATGTCACTTAGAAGGGGGGAGGGGGGGTAGGTCTATAAATGTAGCTTAATCCCGCCATCATGGAATTATATCATGTTTGTATTAACCCACTTAATACAAATATCTTTTTTTCCTGTCTAGCGAAAAAAAATATAATGCTTCTTTACATAACATAATGTATGCTTACCTTTGTAATTAAAGGAATTATATTGTCTGAAAAAACTTGTCTGATACAAGAGGCTGCATCCCCCCATTGTGGAGATAAAATATATTGAAATTATTGAATTTCAGAATATCTACATAAACCACGAAAATGTCATATTTAAGCCGTAACGTTGCTATAGTTAAGAATGTTCTTTCATTCAATAAAATATAGTAGAAAGTACTTAATAGCTCAGTGTTGTTTAATGTATAGCTCTAGTCAGTACAACCATTTGTGTACATTACATAAGGCTAGAGACCGACATTCAACGATTGTATTGGTCGCATGGTCAATATGCTACAACGTCCTAAAACAACAATGACACGGATACCATCGATACAATGAGCAGTAAAATGAAAAACGAAAAATATCACACTGCAGGAAGACAGCTAACGGCATCATATATACACTAGTCAACAAAAGAAACGATACAAGGGTTTGATGCTCAATATGTTTTACATAGAGAAAAAAAAAGAGTGCAACCATCATGACAAATTCCAGCCCAGACCATAACAAAACGGTCGGATTCGTACACACACTGGTCCGTAAAACGTTCTCCACGCCTGCGGTACACATGCTAACGTCCATCGGTAAGACGAAGTGAAAATCGGGATTCATCACTAAAAGGTATGTGTTGCCAGGTGTGAAGTCTCCAACGACGGTGGGCACGAGCCCAGGCTAGCCTCGCGGTCCTATGGCGTTGCTTAAGTATTGGTCCTACCATCGGATGCCTAGCTCAGAGTCCATATTCACGTATAGTCTGCTACGAACAGTCTGACCCGAAATTCGGACGTTTGCTAGACCAGGTGTTCTACGGGCAGTGTCCTCAGCCGTTATCATACGGTTTCGGAGGTGAATAAGGCGTACATGTCTGTCTTGACGTTGTGACGTCACACGTGGCCTGCCGTTACGGGGTCTGTCATTCGTCCTATCTGTTTGTCGAAGACCAATCATTAGTCTTGAAATGGTTATTCCAGACACATTAAAGTGGTCTGCAACGGCCTGGTGAGTCATTCCAGTCTGAATCATACCCACCGCTCGCTCACGGTCATTTTGACGGAGCCTTGGCATCGACGTTCTTGTGCAAATTCAAATTTTCAGAATGGCAAAATGTTTACTTTTGTTGACAGTACAATTAATGACCGCAGGTGATTTAAATGCCTAATTCGATCATCGCAAACTCGATCATGGGACGGAAAACTGACTTTCCGACATTTTTCCGTAATGAAAAAGGATGTTATTGTTTGTTTTGTCAGGATAAGCGCGTTTCACGCAAACATTGACGTAAATGATAATAAACAATTGTTTTGGTTTGAACATAAAAATATATTTAAAAAAAATCTTTGTATCGTTTGTTTTGTTGACTAGTATACACTATCGTATTACATAGCATTGTCCTAAGCAGCTAAGACACATGCCACATTTTGATACGTGGTTTTTATTTAGTACGTAACCTTTTTAACCTTATTATCTGCTCATCTCTAGTTTTTCTGTATTGCCCTATTTACAGCCTTTCGGGATTTTTTTTATCATGTCTGCAAATACCTTTCGGAATTTTTCTGATCATGTCTGCAAATACCTTTCGGGTTTTTTCTTATCATGTCTGTAAATACTTTTCGGGTTTTTCCTTATCATGTCTGAAAATACCTTTCGGTGTTCTCTCTGATTACAGTATGCTTTAAATACATATTGATACGTACCATATCAACTTCAGAGATGGCATCAAAACTTGCAACAATCAACTCTATACCAATGTCTAAAGCTTCCCCTGAAATATAACAAAGTAACTAATTAACGTTAGACATTGATTTATTATAACTTTTCCAAAAATGTGTGATCTTACTATTTTTTCTCCAATCTTTGTTCGGCAAGTTTTCTGTAAATGTTAACAAAATTAAAAGTACAAAACACCACACTATCGGAACAACTCACAAATCAAATATCAAAATCGTAGAAAGAGGGAAAATCGATACCCCTAAAATTCAAGTAAAATTAAAAATCTTAAAAATAACACACTGTCGGAGGAGTTCCAAAGTCCAATCGAAAAATCGGATAAAGAGACTAAAATTGATATCCCTAACATATATGTATGACTGCTCACTTTACTGGAATGATACAGACACTTGAATAAACTATGGCGGGGCTAAACTAGTTTCATGGGTCTAATCTTTTTTGAACTTGCGTGCTTGCAAAAATGATAAATTTTTATTTATCATGGGAACCTCGAGTTTAGAAGCTAGAAATATAAGGTTTGTGAATAGTAATTTATCCAGAGTTCAGGAATCCAAATTAATTCCGGCAAATTGACCACAAAATATTATTCGTTGGTAAATTTGGTGTCGAACTCCACCAATTTCATGTATTTCAGACATTTTACATAGACTGTTAAGGCCAGTGTAAGGGTTTTCCGCCTCGGATTTTCATACACTCCAGGAACTTCGAATATTTCACGGTTGTCATTCATTTTTATCTCATTTAATTTGGCTTAATTCAAAGTCCTATTTTCAATTCCGGCAATTAACATGCATGAAACTATGCAAATTATCTTCTATATAGATCATATAAAAAATGCAGACAATTGAGTTGCCGCCATCTTAGATATGCAAATTAGCAAATGTAATGTCATTTCTGGATATGATAAACAAATGGCGGAAGGGAACAGTTGACTCGAATAATTATGAATTTATTGCATGCATGATATGTAACTAAAGCTAGTTTGATTGAATAGTAATTAGCAAACCTAAGATATCAATTAATAAACTTTAGAAAAAAACCGAAGTGACAATCAAGAATGGACAATCCAGAGAAACTGGTAACATTTGGCAGACAGGACACCAGACAAGACAAACAAAACACAGTGTCTTTTTTTAGTTTGTTTTCATTCTTTGTCTTGTTCCCACTGTTGCCAGTGTATCTAGATGGTCCATTCTTGATAGCCTACATCTGTTTTTTTTCTCACGTCTATTATATAAGACATCGTTGAGTATATATACATACATATTCCCAAGTATATATACTGTACATGCTAAATGTTCACTCACATTCCTAGATATATATTCTTGTCTGATGGTGTTTAACGCCACTTTCAACAATATTTCAGTTATATCATGGCGGTCAGTTTTATTGGTGGAGGAAACCGTAGAACCAGGAGAAAATCATCGACATGTCCTAGATATATACTAAATGTCAAATCTCTTTTGAGAGATCACGTTTACTCTTGATTACAGCTAGATTAATAATGACCCACTGCATATTTGCAGTAGATAAAAATTACATTTTGCTGTCAGAAGAAACGTGAAAGTTATATAACTGTATAAATCTTCAATTGATTGGTATGTTAGATGATTTATACACTGCCACTTATTTGATATTATTTTTTTGTTATATAACAGATTACGAGAGTGAATTTATGAGTAACAGAATATTAATGAGACCAAACTCACTAATGTTTCCACTGCACGTATTGCAAGTAGCGATAAGACATCGATTTTTAGGTTTCTGTGATTATTTTATTATTTCACGTATATTTGAAAATTGTCACAAATAAAATAGTGCAATTTCGTATAAATAGGGATAATTTGAAAAACATAATTTTGAGAATGACGAAAATAAAATTGCTTACTTTTGTTGTCATATATTACTCTAGCTATAAAAAATGAAACAAAAAATATATACCACACCGTCAGGCCATTTACGGAGAAGTCCTCGTAACTTGTGTCTGATCCATTTTTTGTATAATTACATGACAATAAAAATATGTTTAAAGTAAGTAGGACATTTTCTAAATCTAGAAACAGAGGGAAAATCGATGTCCCTAACACATATATACATGACCGTTCATTGTCATGACTTGGTACAAGCACTTCATTAATACGTTGCGGGGTTCATCTAGTTTTATGGACACAAAGTGTTAAACACAACATTAAAGAATATTTCAGTTATATCGTGTAGGTCGTGTGTGTTGGGAAAGGCCGAATGATTACTCGCAGAAAATCACCGACATGTGGCAAGTCACTAGTAAGCTTTACCACATACATATCGTGAACAATCTTTGATTAATGTCTGTAATGGAGCTCAAAGTTGGGGTTAAAGACGTAACATCCGTTCAGCCTGATCGGGATTAAAATGTCATTATTGATAGTAAAGTGGGCTGGGAGTTACTCATAAACAACAGCTAATAATGGTAAGCATAAGCACAATGACATGGATGAGGACTCTTACGTGAATATATAAACACAACATCAAACACATCAAATTAGATTTCTAAATTTTCATACTTAAAAAGTTACGTCTTTAAGAGTGAATTGATATTTATTTCGTTATATCAGGACGAAAGCAAGTTACGTTTTGATTAGATGATGATGATGATGATCATCATCATGATGATGATGACGACGATGACGATGACGATGACGATGACGACGACGACGATGACGACGACGACGACGACGATGACGATGACGATGATGATGATGATGATGATGATGACGATGACGATGATGATGATGTCTGTTTTATGCTAGGACCTAATAGATAAAACCTATTGAGAAGGATTACTGACATAACATATCTCCAGTAGAGATATAACTCCCTACAGACACATTATCCCACTGCAACAAGTCTATGATCTTCATACTTGAAGCTGCGTGCGCAGTGGAGAAGCAACAAATATAAAAATTACAGCTAACCCTTCCGAAGCACATGAGTTCACCCCGGTTGTTAGTGGGGTTCGTGTTGCTCGATATTTACATGTCTGTGTAGTGTTTTGTACATGATCGTTTGTCCTCCTTTTGTCCTTTTTTATTTAG
This sequence comes from Bathymodiolus septemdierum, assembly GCA_963383655.1. NCBI lineage: Eukaryota > Metazoa > Mollusca > Bivalvia > Mytilida > Modiolidae > Bathymodiolus > Bathymodiolus septemdierum. Next base: position 16,246,433 of record OY726524.1, on the reverse strand, counting down.
GTCATTGTATTGTATGTGTATGACCTTTGACTTACGGCTTTGGTATCTTCAAACGCTTCTTCTTATATTCTCGAATGACCCGATCGGGGATCAAACCAACTATCTTCCACAATAGAGTTGAGCACAATTACATCACACATACGATTAAAATATATGGAGTATATATTCCTCAGTTATTTCGTGTTGTCTATATATTTGTAATAATGTTTTAGACTGTAAGACTGTCTTGTCTATAAATAATTGAAAATAATAACTGACTTTCATTTCTCATCTATTTCCATTGACAAACCTATTAAGTTATGATGCTTCTAAGGTCTAATTTTGCTGCAATTTGAGACTTGCATTCTATCGTTTGTTTATATGTATTTAATTGATGTAGCGAGAGAACATTAATGGTATCAGTAACTGGTATAAACCCCGCTATATATTTTTGTCTATCCCAGCCTTTATATTTTACAGGACTAAAGTTAATCCTTCGTAGCCATTATAAGTTATTGGAGAACTTAAAACAGCATCATTCGCTTCAATGCGTTCGCACCAGGCTTTTAGTGGGGTTTGTGTTTTTCGTTCTTTAGTTTTCTGTGTAGTATTTTGTAGATCATTGTTTGTCCTTTTGCTTGGCACTGTCTGTTCCTCTTTGACTATCGCTTGCTGTTAAGGTTATGGCTTACGGCCTTTGGTATCTTCAAATGTTTCTTCCAGGATTCTAAGATTGGTGTCGATGTGTTTTTCCAACAACATTGTTTACATTATATATTGATTTTAAATTCTGCAATGGAGAGAAATACAGAATCTGATAAATGTTAAAGCAAACTTTATGTTTTCTGTTAATAGAACTATTAGGTGTAATAGAGTGAGATAGTGAGTGATTTTCATTGAACGTCAAATGAGCAATTGCTTTGCTACATATGACGAGAACAAGTTTCCGTTTTTGAGATAATGATGAGGTCTATTTGGTACTAGACCAACTAGTTTGTATAGTTCTAGCTGGCTGAAACATCAATTCACAAACTAACATGTTGTTCCACTTTGACATATCATACTGACACAGAGCCAGTCAGTCGTTGTTCTTACTCATTAATGCTGACTGCTTAGTGGAGAAGCAGCAATTGACAATGTCATAGTTGTTGGCTTTAGCCAACCGGGAATCTAACCAAAGACCTGCCATATCCACAGCTGACACGCTAACAGCTACACCATCGAGGTAGTTGCTTGTAGTAGTATTCGATTATTAGATAAATAATTATTAGATAAGAATCAGATGTAAATTAAACCTGTCTTTATTTAAATGATTTTCAATACTGAACATTTAAATATCTATTATCTCTTATTCCTTCTAGTCCATCTTAAATACAATAACAACAATAATATACTGTCGAAACAGTTTCAAAAATCTAATCCAAAAAATGGTAGAAACAGAAGCAAAACGATACCCTAAGCATGTATATACATGACCTTTCACCCCTGTATATACATGATCTTTGACACCCCTGGTATGGCACAGGCACTTCATACATGACATTTTACACCACTGGTACGGCACAGGTACTTCATACATGACCTTTTTACACCCCTGGTATGGCACAGTCACTTCATACATGACCTTTTACACCCCTGGTATGGCACAGTCACTTCATACATGACCTTTTACACCCCCTGGTATGGCACAGGTACTTCATACATGACCTTTATACACCCCTGGTATGGCACAGTCACTTCATACATGACCTTTTACACCACTGGTATGGCACAGTCACTTCATACATGACCTTTTACACCACTGGTATGACACAGGTACTTCATACATGACCTTTTTACACCCCTGGTATGGCACAGGCACTTCATACACGACCTTTTACACCCCTGGTATGGCACAGGTACTTCATACATGACCTTTTTACACCCTTGGTATGGCACAGGCACTTCATGCATGACCTTTTACACCCCTGGTATGGCACAGTCACTTCATACATGACCTTTTACACCACTGGTATGGCACAGTCACTTCATACATGACCTTTTACACCACTGGTATGGCACAGGCACTTCATATATGACCTTTGACACCCCTGGTATGGCACAGGCACTTCATACATGACCTTTTACACCACTGGTATGGCACAGACACTTCATACATGACCTTTTATACCACTGGTATGGCACAGGCACTTCATACATGACCTTTTGCACCCCTGGTATGGCACAGACACTTCATACATGACCTTTTACACCCCTGGTATGGCACAGGCACTTCATTCATGACCTTTTACACCCCTGGTATGGCACAGGCACTTCATTCATGACCTTTTACACCCCTGGTATGGCACAGGCACTTCATACATGACCTTTTACACCCCTGATATGGCACAGGCACTTCATACATGACCTTTTACACCCCTGTTATGGCACAGGCACTTCATACATGACCTTTTACACCCCTGGTATGGCACAGGCACTTCATTCATGACCTTTTACACCCCTGATATGGCACAGGCACTTCATACATGACCTTTTACACCCCTGTTATGGCACAGGCACTTCATACATGACCTTTTACACCCCTGGTATGGCACAGGCACTTCATTCATGACCTTTTACACCCCTGGTATGGCACAGGCACTTCATACATGACCTTTTACACCCCTGTTATGGCACAGGCACTTCATACATGACCTTTTACACCACTGGTATGGCACAGGCACTTCCATACAAAATGACAATGCTAAACTAGTTTTATGGGTCCAAACCTCTCCACTTAGTGAAATGATGCGGTTATTCACGTATTTTCCACATGCAAGTACAATGTTAATCCTCCACATAACTAGGAGAGCATCGTTGTTATAAGGGACGGTCTGATCCACGTGTAAATACAATGCCAACCCTCCATATGACTAAGTGAGCATTGTTGTTATAAGGGACGGTCTGATCCACGTGTAAATACAATGCCAATCCTCCATATAACTAGGAGAGCATCGTTGTTATAAGGGACGGTCTGATCCACGTGTAAATACAATGCCAACCCTCCATATGACTAAGTGAGCATTGTTGTTATAAGGGACGGTCTGATCCACGTGTAAATACAATGCCAATCCTCCATATAACTAGGAGAGCATCGTTGTTATAAGGGACGGTCTGATCCACGTGTAAATACAATGCCAATCATCCATATAACTAGGAGAGCATCGTTGTTATAAGGGACGGTCTGATCCACGTGTAAATACAATGCCAACCCTCCATATAACTAGGTGAGCATTGTTGTTATAAGGGACGGTCTGATCCACGTGTAAATACAATGCCAATCCTCCATTTAACTAGGAGAGCATCGTTGTTATAAGGAACGGTCTGATCCACGTGTAAATACAATGCCAACCCTCCATATAACTAGGTGAGCATTGTTGTTATAAGGGACGGTCTGATCCACGTGTAAATACAATGCCAATCCTCCATATAACTAGGAGAGCATCGTTGTTATAAGGGACGGTCTGATCCACGTGTAAATACAATGCCAACCCTCCATATAACTAGGTTAGCATCGTTGTTATAAGGGACGGTCTGATCCACGTGTAAATGCAATGCCAACCCTCCATATAACTAGGTGAGCATCGTTGTTATAAGGAACGCTCTAATCGTGAAATGAATTCATAGTATATTCAAATCTTCATTACATAGAGTGAGAGTGTGATTGCTGTTTAACGCCAATTGAACAATTTTTCAGCTATATTATGGCGAGAGCAAATTACAGTTAATGAAATAATGATGATGATGTACGCTTTGTACTAGACCAACACGTTGTATTGATCTTTATGGTTCTAGCTCACTGAAACAACAGTCCGCGGATAGACATGTCGCTCCAGTCAGACATATTATTCTGATTCCGAGCATACCAGTCTTTGCTCGTACTCCCTAAAGTTGTGTGCTTAGCGGAGAAAGAGCATATACTAATGCATAGTCTTACCGGGGCTCGAACCTACGATCTGATCTACCTCAGTCGATTCGAGCGCGCTAACCATTGCACTACTGATGCGGTCTTTTGACATATAAGTTGTCATTCGTATAATATTAGTTCTACCACAGAAACTCTCAACTACCATTTAAATATTACATAATACATTCAATGTTAAATTCCTCGATGTTACCGACACATTCAAGACACCTTATAATTTCATTGTTATTCATGGTTCGTTTAAATCATTAAAATTGTCAATTATACAGTAGAAGATTGTCGTTCCTTTGTAATTAAGTCTTTAAATGCAAATATTTCCAGTGTTTTAGAAACTCTTGTATTGTAACGGTATAATTACTTTTTAATGTGGTTTCTGTTACTCGATCTTTAGTTTTATATGTAGTGTATTGAAAATCGTTGTTTGTCCTTTTGTTCTTTTTCTTTTTCGTTTTGGCCATTGTGTTGTCTGTCCTTCGATTTACGGATTCTGATTACTCCTTACAGAGTGAAATGTAAAGTTGACATCATGAATGAAAATTGTATTTCGTAGCCAACTTCTACGAATGTTTCTTACAATAATTTAAGATACAAGTAGACTAATTATTTTTTCTTTAAAAAATTGATTATTCCGCCATTATATTATCAGGGATCATTGTATCATATTTTACGATGCAGTTTCATCATAACTTACAAAAGTTAGAGGGGACACGTGTATCATGTAAACCGATTCACGTTAAAGTTTTCCTTTCCAAAATCAATAACGATAGAAACAAAACGTTTTCAATTTGATGTTGTCGGTAACTCGAGAAACCGGATTTGACAAAAAATAATAATTAAAAAAATACTATGACTGTATTATTAGGAAGATGATGTGATAGGCACATAATTATATATTAGATGCCCAGTAGGTACTCCGCCTATATGTGCCACCGATGTAAAGGGTAGTGTTTTTTATCTGAAAACACACACACACACACACACATATATATATATATATATATATATATATATATATATATATATTCTACTCGTCTAATCTTTATAAAAGATATAAGGGACAGTGGAACAATTGGTCGACGTATGAAATAAGACCGGTGTAAAATAAAACAAACTTTCAAAACAAAATACATTGTATATGATTAAAATGATGATCCTATCTCTTTGAAGTGAACAAAGTTTATGTCCGATAGTAAATGTTGACACAAAGAGTATATGTTCGATCATACATTTGTAAGATAGATATCATTAATGATGTTTTTCTCTCTATTTGTAGCAACAAATGGGCATTCTAATAACTCATGTACTAAGACTTGATTTCATTTATTGTGCTTAACGCCACTTTCAGCAATATTTCAGCTATATCATGGCGACCAGTTTTAGTGGTGGAAGAAGACGGAAAGATCCACCGACCATGGACAAGCAACTGATAAACTTTATCACTTATGGCTGCGAGTCGAGTGCACCCTTTTTGCAAAGCCAGGCGCGAACCCACGCCGTATTAGTGATAGGCTTGTATGAGTTGTTATGTAATCCAACTACCTAACTCATTGAGTCACACGGGCCCTTCATGTAATAAGAAATCTAGATTAATTATTATAAACTTCATATTATTTGATATTAAAGTATATACCTATCTTATATATGGAAAACACCGTGTAGTTTACTCACATTATGTGCTACGGTATAATTTTAGAAAACTTAATATAAACATTGTTGAAGGTTTATTTGGGGAAACCATTTTTTTTATTCATTCTATGTAGTCACTGCATCGCTTGGAACAAGAAATATACAGTAACAAAGATAAAATAAATGCATACCTCAAAAATAAATTTTCGCTTTTTGATTTTTTTTTTTTAGAGCATTGTCCGTTCTAACTCTCTTCGATATTCTGTGGACTATTTGGAACAAGAAATACGTAGCAATACTGATGTCCCCCAAAAACAACCTTTAACAAGAGAAACGCTTGAAGATACCATAGGGTTAGTAAGAAGCTCACTGAAACAACAGTCCGCGGATAGACATGTCGCTCCAGTCAGACATATTATTCTGATTCCGAGCATACCAGTCTTTGCTCGTACTCCCTAAAGTTGTGTGCTTAGCGGAGAAAGAGCATATACTAATGCATAGTCTTACCGGGGCTCGAACCTACGATCTGATCTACCTCAGTCGATTCGAGCGCGCTATCCATTACACTAGTGATGCGGTCTTTTGACATATAAGTTGTCATTCGCATAATATTAGTTCTACCAAAGAAACTCTCAACTACCATTTAAATATTACATAATACATTCATTGTTAAATTCCTCGATGTTACCGACACATTCAAGACACCTTATAATTTCATTGTTATTCATGGTTCGTTTAAATCATTAAAATTGTCAATTATACAGTAGAAGATTGTCGTTCCTTTGTAATTAAGTCTTTAAAATGCTAATATTTCCAGTGTTTTAGAAACTCTTGTATTGTAACGGTATAATTACTTTTTAATGTGGTTCGTGTTACTCGATCTTTAGTTTTATATGTTGTGTATTGAAAATCGTTGTTTGTCCTTTTGTTCTTTTTCTTTTTCGTTTTGGCCATTGTGTTGTCTGTCCTTCGATTTACGGATTCTGATTACTCCTTACAGAGTGAAATGTAAAGTTGACATCATGAATGAAAATTGTATTTCGTAGCCAACTTCTACGAATGTTTCTTACAATAATTTAAGATACAAGTAGACTAATTATTGTTTTCTTTAAAAAATTGATTATTCCGCCATTATATTATCAGGGATCATTGTATCATATTTTACGATGCAGTTTCATCATAACTTACAAAAGTTAGAGGGGACACGTGTATCATGTAAACCGATTCACGTTAAAGTTTTCCTTTCCAAAATCAATAACGATAGAAACAAAATGTTTTCAATTTGATGTTGTCGGTAACTCGAGAAACCGGATTTGACAAAAAATAATAATTAAAAAAATACTATGACTGTATTATTAGGAAGATGATGTTGTGATAGGCGCATAATTATATATTAGATGCCCAGTAGGTACTCCGCCTATATGTGCCACCGATGTAAAGGGTAGTGTTTTTTATCTGAACACACACACACACACACACATATATATATATATATACTACTCGTCTATTCTTTATAAAAGATATAAGGGACAGTGGAACAATTGGTCGACGTATGAAATAAGACCGGTGTAAAATAAAACAAACTTTCAAAACAAAATACATTGTATATGATTAAAATGATGATCCTATCTCTTTGAAGTGAACAAAGTTTATGTCCGATAGTAAATGTTGACACAAAGAGTATATGTTCGATCATACATTTGTAAGATAGATATCATTAATGATGTTTTTCTCTCTATTTGTAGCAACAAATGGGCATTCTAATAACTCATGTACTAAGACTTGATTTCATTTATTGTGCTTAACGCCACTTTCAGCAATATTTCAGCTATATCATGGCGACCAGTTTTAGTGGTGGAAGAAGCCGGAAAGATCCACCGACCATGGACAAGCAACTGATAAACTTTATCACTTATGGCTGCGAGTCGAGTGCACCCTTTTTGCCAGGCGCGAACCCACGCCGTATTAGTGATAGGCTTGTATGAGTTGTTATGTAATCCAACTACCTAACTCATTGAGTCACACGGGCCCTTCATGTAATAAGAAATCTAGATTAATTATTATAAACTTCATATTATTTGATATTAAAGTATATACCTATCTTATATATGGAAAACACCGTGTAGTTTACTCACATTATGTGCTACGGTATAACTTTAGAAAACTTAATATAAACATTGTTGAAGGTTTATTTGGGGAAACCATTTTTTTTATTCATTCTATGTAGTCACTGCATCGCTTGGAACAAGAAATATACAGTAACACAGATAAAATAAATGCATACCTCAAAAAATAAATTTTCGCTTTTTGAATTTTTTTTTTTAGAGCATTGTCCGTTCTAACTCTCTTCGATATTCTGTGGACTATTTGGAACAAGAAATACGTAGCAATACTGATGTCCCCTAAAAACAACCTTTAACAAGAGAAACGCTTGAAGATACCATAGGGTTAGTAAGAAGCTCACTGAAACAACAGTCCGCGGATAGACATGTCGCTCCAGTCAGACATATTATTCTGATTCCGAGCATACCAGTCTTTGCTCGTACTCCCTAAAGTTGTGTGCTTAGCGGAGAAAGAGCATATACTAATGCATAGTCTTACCGGGGCTCGAACCTACGATCTGATCTACCTCAGTCGATTCGAGCGCGCTATCCATTACACTAGTGATGCGGTCTTTTGACATATAAGTTGTCATTCGTATAATATTAGTTCTACCAAAGAAACTCTCAACTACCATTTAAATATTACATAATACATTCATTGTTAAATTCCTCGATGTTACCGACACATTCAAGACACCTTATAATTTCATTGTTATTCATGGTTCATTTAAATCATTAAAATTGTCAATTATACAGTAGAAGATTGTCGTTCCTTTGTAATTAAGTCTTTAAAATGCAAATATTTCCAGTGTTTTAGAAACTCTTGTATTGTAACGGTATAATTACTTTTTAATGTGGTTCGTGTTACTCGGTCTTTAGTTTTATATGTTGTGTATTGAAAATCGTTGTTTGTCCTTTTGTTCTTTTTCTTTTTCGTTTTGGCCATTGTGTTGTCTGTCCTTCGATTTACGGATTCTGATTACTCCTTACAGAGTGAAATGTAAACTTGACATCATGAATGAAAATTGTATTTCGTAGCCAACTTCTACGAATGTTTCTTACAATAATTTAAGATACAAGTAGACTAATTATTGTTTTCTTTAAAAAATTGATTATTCCGCCATTATATTATCAGGGATCATTGTATCATATTTTACGATGCAGTTTCATCATAACTTACAAAAGTTAGAGGGGACACGTGTATCATGTAAACCGATTCACGTTAAAGTTTTCCTTTCCAAAATCAATAACGATAGAAACAAAATGTTTTCAATTTGATGTTGTCGGTAACTCGAGAAACCGGATTTGACCAAAAATAATAATTAAGAAAATACTATGACTGTATTATTAGGAAGATGATGTTGTGATAGGCGCATAATTATATATTAGATGCCCAGTAGGTACTCCGCCTATATGTGCCACCGATGTAAAGGGTAGTGTTTTTTATCTGAACACACACACACACACACACATATATATATATATATATTCTACTCGTCTAATCTTTATAAAAGATATAAGGGACAGTGGAACAATTGGTCGACGTATGAAATAAGACCGGTGTAAAATAAAACAAACTTTCAAAACAAAATACATTGTATATGATTAAAATGATGATCCTATCTCTTTGAAGTGAACAAAGTTTATGTCCGATAGTAAATGTTGACACAAAGAGTATATGTTCGATCATACATTTGTAAGATAGATATCATTAATGATGTTTTTCTCTCTATTTGTAGCAACAAATGGGCATTCTAATAACTCATGTACTAAGACTTGATTTCATTTATTGTGCTTAACGCCACTTTCAGCAATATTTCAGCTATATCATGGCGACCAGTTTTAGTGGTGGAAGGAGCCGGAAAGATCCACCGACCATGGACAAGCAACTGATAAACTTTATCACTTATGGCTGCGAGTCGAGTGCACCCTTTTTGCAAAGCCAGGCGCGAACCCACGCCGTATTGGTGATAGGCTTGTATGAGTTGTTAAGTAATCCAACTACTTAATTCATTGAGTCACACGGGCCCTTCATGTAATAAGAAATCTAGATTAATTATTATAAGCTTCATATTATTTGATATTAAAGTATATACCTATCTTATATATGGAAAACACCGTGTAGTTTACTCACATTATGTGCTACGGTATAACTTTAGAAAACTTAATATAAACATTGTTGAAGGTTTATTTGGGGAAACCATTTTTTTTATTCATTCTATGTAGTCACTGCATCGCTTGGAACAAGAAATATACAGTAACACAGATAAAATAAATGCATACCTCAAAAAATAAATTTTCGCTGTTTGAAGTTTTTTTTTTAGAGCATTGTCCGTTCTAACTCTCTTCGATATTCTGTGAACTATTTGGAACAAGAAATACGTAGCAATACTGATGTCCCCCAAAAACAACCTTTAACAAGAGAAACGCTTGACGATACCATAGGGTTAGTAAGAAGCGAAAAATAGAAGGACAGAAAGAAAAAGAACAAAACAGACAAACAATGATCCACAAAACACTACACAGAATACTAAAGATCGAGTAACACGAACCCACTAAAAACTGGAGGTGATACTAAAGATCGAGTAACACGAACCCTACTAAAAACTGGAGGTGATACTAAAGATCGAGTAACACGAACCCACTAAAAACTGGAGGTGATACTAAAGATCGAGTAACACGAACCCACTAAAAACTGGAGGTGATACTAAAGATCGAGTAACACGAACCCACTAAAAACTGGAGGTGATACTAAAGATCGAGTAACACGAACCCTACTAAAAACTGGAGGTGATACTAAAGATCGAGTAACATGAACCCACTAAAAACTGGAGGTGATACTAAAGATCGAGTAACAGGAACCCACTAAAAACTGGAGGTGACACTAAAGATCGAGTAACACGAACCCTACTAAAAACTGGAGGTGATACTAAAGATCGAGTAACACGAACCCTACTAAAAACTGGAGGTGATACTAAAGATCGAGTAACACGAACCCACTAAAAACTGGAGGTGATACTAAAGATCGAGTAACAGGAACCCACTAAAAACTGGAGGTGATACTAAAGATCGAGTAACACGAACCCTACTAAAAACTGGAGGTGATACTAAAGATCGAGTAACACGAACCCTACTAAAAACTGGAGGTGATACTAAAGATCGAGTAACACAAACCCTACTAAAAACTGGAGATCGAGTAACACGACCCCACTAAAAACTGGAGGTGATACTAAAGATCGAGTAACACGAACCCTACTAAAAACTGGAGGTGATACTAAAGATCGAGTAACACGAACTCCACTAAAAACTGGAGGTGATACTAAAGATCGAGTAACACGAACCCTACTAAAAACTGGAGGTGATACAAAAGATCGAGTAACACGAACCCCACTAAAAACTGGAGGTGAACTCCGAGCAGCAGTTACTGAACACCTAGCGGCATCTGTCGTTTAACTTTCTCTAATAATCTGGTGATGAGAAGACGAGAAATAAAGTATGTTAGATTTCCAATATACATTTACACAGTATATGTTATTTGAAGTTAGGATAAAACATTACAAAACTTTAACTTAATCATTCTTTGGTAAAACATCAACTATTTTAGTCTTCTTATATGCATTGTGTAGTCTTTGAAGCACGAAATGGTCAGTAATACTGATGTTTTGTCCAAAAATCGTCAATTTATCCTTGTAAGATTTTAAGCTAGAGAAACCAAATGTATATTTGATTCTTCAAACTTAAATGTACATTAAATTAAAGTCATATCATAAAAAAATATATTTAACATTTTTTAAAGTAATTATAGAGCACAAAGGTGATATTTTATTTTAATTCTGAATGTGGGGATTCAAAAATTTTTTTGGCCATTGTATATTGACCACAATACCTTAGTGCACGGTGGTCCACTTGTTAAAAAAAGTCAGTTATGACAAAAAATATACTTTTAAAATAGTTAACGATGTAAATTAATTATAAATGCCAAGAATGACATGTCTCAATATTGGATAACAATTACTTAGCGTCCGTCGTAAGATTTGTGTGATACTTCAGTTGTCCAAGGGTAAAAAAGCAGATGTGATGATACTAGTACCTCAAGATGTTTTTCTTGGATATCTGAATTTTTGCTTCAGATATTAACGCTAGGGAAGACAGTTTTCTTTAGCATGTGATTCCCCATTGGAGAAGTAACTATGTAGATTTGTATCTTTCGTGAGCATAGAGATTAGCATGACTGGGGAATATTTTTTTTATTTCAATTTTGGACTTGTGATATTTAGACGTGTAAGTCATGTTAATTCGTGTTTTTTCAATTATTTTAGCAGCAATGTACGTTCTAAATCCTCAGTTAAAATGTATAGTCTTATGATTAATGTTTGCACCATATATATTTATAACTTTTTATCAAAAATACATAAGACAAAACTAAAGAGCGCAAGTAGATCTTGCATACTACGTCAATTATTTATGTTTTTTAAAGTAACTCTTGTTTATCACTGAATTTCATGAAATGACCAAGGCTTTGCTGTTCGTCCACCGAAACAAATGTTATTTCATTCCTTATTAAATTACGGTATGATCCAGAGAATCATTAAGGGTTAACAAGCGTGTAAAAGATTCATCGAAAAAACATTAATCAGCGTTTTATCGACAGGTTGGTACGGTATCGGACATATATTTAATAATAATGAATGACAGATTACCAGAGGAAAAATATTTTCCTATAAATATATAGAACAATGGCCGAATGTAAATGATCAATTTTGTTCCTCGTAGGTGTTTTTGGTCTGTTTGGTTATTAGATGTCAGTTTGAATAATTTGGCATCATCAAGCATGAACAATAGATAAGAAAAATAATAAGATAAAAGAGGGGCTTTGACATTTAATCAGTATAGTTCATGTAGATCATTTTGTTAGCATTGATGTTTAAAGTAGTTTTATAGTTAGCTATATCTATAATATCCCAACTTTTTATTGTTGTACAGTAAACAATACTGTATTTGACCTTTAACCCTATATAAATTATCATTCGAACTGTGTTACATCGGTCGTTAATTAGTTGGTTTCTTTGCTTAAAGTTGAATAAAACGGAAACCAAAGCAAAAAATAAATACATCACTGTCGGATCATTTCCAAAATCAAATATCAAAATCGTAGAAAGAGACAAATTCGATACCCCTAACACGCAAATACATGACTGCTCACTTTCCTCACATGGTGCAGTGGCTTCAATAACACGGGGATAAACTAGTTTTATAGGACAAAACATCCCCTCTTGGTGCAATGCTACGGTCATCAAGTGTTTTCTACAAAACATCCTCTCTTGGTGCAATGATACGGTCATCAAATGTTTTCTACAAAACATCCCCTCTTGGTGCAATGATACGGTCATCAAGTGTTTTCTACAAAGCATTCACTCTTGGTGCAATGATACGGTCATCAAGTGTTTTCTACAAAACATCCCCTCTTGGTGCAATGATACGGTCATCAATTGTTTTCTACAAAGCATCCCCTCTTAGTGCAATGATACGGTCATCAAGTGTTTTCTACAAAACATCCCCTCTTGGTGCAATGATACGGTCATCAATTGTTTTCTACAAAGCATCCCCTCTTAGTGCAATGATACGGTCATCAAGTGTTTTCTACAAAACATTCCCTCTTGGTGCAATGATACGGTCATCAAGTGTTTTCCACATGTTAGTCAAATGCAAACCCTTATATATAATTGGGCGAACATTATTATTATAAAGAACGCTATTATCTTGAACATTATACATAATACAGTGTAACCTGTCTATACCGAACCTCATTGGGACCAACTTTTATGTTCGGAATAGACAAGTGTTTGGTTTATACTGGTTATTATAAAAAGGGTTTACTACATTGTACTTTATTTAATGTTCAGTTTATACAGGATTCTGGTTTATTCAGGTTCCGTTTATACAGGAATCTGGTTTATTCAGGTTCAGTTTATACAGGAATCTGGTTTATTCAGGTTCAGTTTATACAGGATTCTGGTTTATTCAGGTTCAGTTTATACATGATTCTGGTTTTATTCAGGATTCTGGTTTATTCAGGTTCAGTTTATACAGGATTCTGGTTTATTCAGGTTCAGTTTATACAGGATTCTGGTTTATTCAGGTTCAGTTTATACAGGATTCTGGCTTATTCAGGTTCAGTTTATACAGGATTCTGGTTTATTCAGGTTCAGTTTATACATGATTCTGGTTTATTCAGGTTCAGTTTATACAGGATTCTGGTTTATTCAGGTTCAGTTTATACAGGATTCTGGTTTATTCAGGTTCGGTTTAGACAGGAATCTGGTTTATTCAGGTTCAGTTTATACAGGATTCTGGTTTATTCAGGTTCAGTTTATACAGGATTCTGGTTTATTCAGGTTCAGTTTATACAGGAATCTGGTTTATTCAGGTTTAGTTTATACAGGATTCTGGTTTATTCAGGTTCAGTTTATACAGGATTCTGGTTTATTCAGGTTCAGTTTATACAGGATTCTGGTTTATTCAGGTTCAGTTTATACAGGATTCTGGTTTATTCAGGTTCAGTTTATACAGAATTCTGGTTTATTCAGGTTCGGTTTAGACAGGAATCTGGTTTATTCAGGTTCAGTTTATACAGGATTCTGGTTTATTCAGGTTCAGTTTAGAAAGGTTTCACTATATATTTAATCTTAATGACACAGAAGTCCTATGTATAATATTAGTTCTATTAAAGAGAGCGTTGGCCTCAACCGTTATTTTACACAGAAGTAGTCCTACACGTATGTATAATATTAGTTCTATTAAAGAGAGCCGTTGGCCTCAACCGTTATCTTAATGACACAGAAGTAGTCCTACATGTATGTATACTATTAGTTCTATTAAAGAGAGCCGTTGGCCTCAACCGTTATCTTAATGACACAGAAGTAGTCCTACATGTATGTATAATATTAGTTCTATTAAAGAGAGCCGTTGGCCTCAACCGTTATCTTACACAGAAGTAGTCCTACATGTATGTATATTAATTCTATTAAAGAGAGCCGTTGGCCTCAAGCGTTATCTGTACACAACTGACAAAATACACTTCAACAAACAAGGTGGTGATATCTTCCGACAAACTGTGTTGCCAGTTTCTCTTGATTGTCCATTTTCGATCGCCCTTTCGATATTCTCTAACGTTTATTTGTGAAAGATAACATGAGAAGATTCTATAAAAACCCTTAATAGCGTAGTATTCAGAATACGATGACGTTGTAAAAAGTCAGATTACAAGATGCAAGATAGAGCGTAACGTACAGGTTGTGAAATATAAACTTCATACGGAGGAGTGGTTGGTATATTAATATCAAGGACTTAGGTGTGGAAATTGATAATAGCAAAATTGAAGTCTTTTCTTTTGTCATCAAGTCTGGTAGAAAGTAGACCATTGCTGTCACATTTAAAGTAAATGGCAGGAAATGAGGTAGACTTTCTGTTGTTGCCTTTTTATCACATTCTTTTGTGGTATATTAATGGAATCAGATTAGCAAAGTTTCGATTATTAATTGACAGAACACCATCAATATCCCTGAAAAAAAGGATTGAAGGCTTTAGCTTCTGTAAAAAAAATGTTTGTCTCTGATAAGTGTTTGCATAAACCAACCCTCATAGGAATATAGGAAACGATCGATGGGGAAAGGGGTGAATATTTTCATTAAACGAATGTTTAATGTTTCCTAAGGAATTGTTGTGTAGAAAGTGTAGGAAAGTCAAATGTTTGGATAGATGAAATTTTCGAAAAAGTACGAGAACTAAAATTACACAAAGGTCTTTAAATGTTTTCAGTATCAACATTTGATTGATGTTACTACGAGAATATACCTTGTCACGGTATGATTGTAGTCCCTCTTTGACTGTAAACAAAATATTTGTAATAGTAATAGACAGTTCTTTTGCTGAATAAGTAGAAGAATGGGCAATTTATCTTTCTCTCTATGGATTCTGTGAAGTTTTGATATCTAGTATAATGTAGGTAAGTCCTCATTATTCGGAATAGTACTTATTCATGATTTTTGCTTTTTGGTGTTTTAACGCCACTTTCAGCAATATTTCAGATATATCATGACGACCAGTTTTAGTGGTGGAAGAAGCCGGAGTACCCAGAGAGAACCACCGACCATGGGCAAGCAACTGGTAAACTTTATCACTTGTGACTGCGAGTCGAGTGCACCCTTTTTGTAATTTACAAAGCCGGGCGCGAACCCACGACGTATTGGTGATAGGCTTGTATGAGTTGTTAGGTAATCCAACTACCTAACTCATTGAGCCACCCGGGCCCTACTTATTCACATACATGTAGATTGTGTAATATCAGCATATACTAATCAGAATGCGAGAAAGAAATTCCCAAGCCACATCAGAGAAATAACGTTT
The DNA here is from genome assembly GCA_963383655.1 of Bathymodiolus septemdierum. Classification (NCBI taxonomy): domain Eukaryota; kingdom Metazoa; phylum Mollusca; class Bivalvia; order Mytilida; family Modiolidae; genus Bathymodiolus; species Bathymodiolus septemdierum. The sequence continues at coordinate 16,230,356 of OY726524.1, read as the reverse complement.
ATTTATTTATTTTATTCCTTTGTGTTTTGTTCACAACTTTGTGTTTATATTGTATTTTTATTGTCCTTGTACATTAGTATATAATGTCATATACAGTTGGATCTCGTTATCTCAAAGTTCACGGGATGGTTGCAAAATTTCGATTTATACGAAATTCGACTTAAGGAAGGTAAGAGATCAACTAAAACAGGCAAATCTATTTTGTATGCTTGACAAATGTGGATGCAAACTATGTATTATGTTATTAATTAAATGACAAATACAATTTTCAAAAACAACGCATGCTATTCCTTACCTCCAAAATTAGGTCTTAGCCGAATATCGTAACTGTTCAACAAATTTTCCAGCGTGGATGATGTGTTATGAAGTGGCGAAAGACATCCACTAAAATAAAACAGAGCATTACGTTAAATATTTGACACCAAATAATATCAATAGATAAAATTTATTCTGAAATGTAATTAAAAATGATGTAACTTAATTCCCTATTGGGGGATCTGACTTATGCTTGGTTTCAATGACATAATACCAACAGCTGAAATAAAATGAAAAACAAACAGTATTACACTGCCAGAACAGTTCCAGTAAAATCGATACCTCTAACACACAAATCATCACCGTTCACTTTCCTGGAATTACTCTGAAATAGAACAAATAAAGTAACAAATACAAACTAATAGGGTAATTTGAAATCAGAAGATCTGCTGATGCTTAGTTTAAATAAAATACAAAAATGTATAATGCAAACAGTAGAAGTGAGATCTGGAATATAAATTGTTAAATAACGTAACAAAACAGATACGCAATATATTTGTGGTGTCCGAGGCATTGACTTTGATTTCAATCGCCATATTTCTGTCGAAGTCTTTTTATGTTCAATGATTTCAGATGAGAGGTAGTTGTTGGCATGGTGATATGAGACAAAAATGTTACCATCACTGGTTTAACTTTTCTTTTGTTTTGCATGACGATTATTTGCTATCAGATGATCTGTTTATGATAGACATTAAAAAAAAATAATCAGAACAAATGATATGGACTCTCAGAAAATCAGATACAGTAAACAAAATAACTCCAGCCGCTAAAATAGACTATAAAATACAATTTATGCACGCTTATGTAAAGAGGATCGGTGGTGTAATGGGTTGTGGTAGATCGTGAGTTATAGTCCCAATCGAATCAAACCAAGTAATATGAATTTGGTATTTGCTTCTCCGCTAAGCACACAGATTTAATGAATAACGACCGATTGGCTCAGAATTGCTATAATGTGTCCAAGTAACATGTCTACACGCGGAATGTTGTTGTAGTGATCTAGCACTATAAAGATCCAAAGCATTTGAAAACGTGTGAAGGTACAATCCGTTCTTGATACTTGTTTACAATGTTTACCTATTTTGTTCCTGTATTTAAATACTGTTACAGTGACAGCCGGAACCTTTGAACCGTAATGAGAGCGGGAGGTTTGGCGCCTTAAAATCTGATTCAACCCACCATTTCTTTAGAAATGCCTGTACCAAGTCAGGGTCATTACGGTTTTCACAGTTTTCCGGTTGTTGACTGATTTTGTCTGTTTATATAATTATGAGTTTTGACTTTCCCTTTGTAAGATTGTTCGGAGTTCGGTAATTTTGTTATTACCTTTATTAAAGATACGTGAGAACCATTAAGAAGAGCTTGAAGATACCAAAGTGGTAATCAGAATCCGTATATCGAAGAGGAACAGAAAACACAATGGCCAAAAGAAAAAGCACAAAAGAACAAACAATGATCAACAAAACATACACATCAAATAAAGATCGAGTAACACGAACTACACTAAGAACCGGGGGTGAACTCAGGTGCTCCGGAAGGGTAAGCAGTTCTTGCTCCACTGGAGGCACCCGTCGTGTTAATCTAGTTACAAACCCGGTGATAAGTCATGAACGAGGAAAGGACCGGGAAGTGGAACATATCCGTGGTCATTTGTGACACAGATACTTCATAACGGTCAAGCAAGTCATGGTGGCGACCGTAAAACTTTTGAAGTGATGACTTCAACTTAACAAAGAGGAACCCTTGGTTCAGAAGCTTCCTTGTTAACAGCAACCCTCTATCAAGAAAATGCTGATAGGAACGATTTGTTTCTTCTTTTCAACTTTGATTCCAAGCAGACGAAACTTTAACCACAAAATATATACAGAATCTGGAATCTTGTATTCATACTATCACTGGATTGATACCTCTGCTGGTGAACTAGTAGTCCCCGCGGGTATCATCCGCCCCAATAGTTAGTGCTTCGGCACTGACATGATTTATTAGATATATTTATTACTGAAATTTACAATTCCTAAGCAATGTAATTATTAATAAAACTAAGGTTCCCCCTTGGGCATAGGTGACCTTAGCTAATTTTGGCTATCCTGTTTAAGCCCTTTGGTTGTATTGCCCCCAAAACTTTATATTATTTGGCTTTCCAATCTTTCGATTTTGAGCGTACCTGATGAAGGTTATTCCAGAAACGAGTCGTGCGCACTCAGTTTGATATCTACGGTTTTTATTACATTTTCAAATTTTGCAGTGTGTCTTAATTTGTCAAAAGTGTGTAAGCTTTTTATAAATGTTGTTGGTGTTTGTTAATAGAATGACCTCACCCTTGTGCATAATTGAAAAATTCCCCAAAACAATCATACATACTAGTAATTGCTTCTGACAATCGTGGTTGTGTTAAAGGTATTTCAATATTAAGACTATTTTCGCGCCATTGGCATATAAATGAATAGTCGGATTATGTTGTTTTCTGGGGGGGATTTGTTTGGCAAATTCAACAGATGCTCTTATTTCACGAGACTGTCAGGTAATGCAGTAATAAAAAGAGAGAAAAACAATCAAGCGGAAAATCGTTGAAATAGAGGCAAAATTGATACCCCTAACACATACATACACACACACACACATGTGTTCAATGATTCCATGTAAGAGGTGGTTGCTACGTTATGTTGTTATTGGTTGAATCGATGAACGTCACTGTTTAACTTTCTTTTTTTATAATTTAACTAAGTATATTTCCGTTATCGTCTAAGACTGACTATCGATATGAAATTAACCATTGTTAATCGGTTCCAATTACCATTTTATTATGTCCATAGATAAAGCATTCCCATTCATGTGTAACAATGTGTCTGACTGACCGAAGGGCAATGTATAGTTACAAAGACCAGACAGGATTATATATTTGAAAACAGTTGACTAATAATTGTGATATCTAGCTATATATGTTATTTTTTATCTTGAAGGCACTATTAACAAATAGAATTACACCTCAGTTCAAATCTGTGGTTGTTTCATCATGTTACAAAAGCTGATAAAACCACACCGGTGGTGTAGTAGTTAACTTGCTGGCCTCGAGTGTGGTAGAGCGTGGATTCGAGCCCTTGTAGGGTCAAGCCAATGACTATAAAGTTTGTATTGGAATTCAGTACTCAGGAGTAAAAGCAAAGACTAGTTTGCTCGGAATCAGGAAAATGTGTCCCAGTCGAACGACATGTCTATCCGCGGATTGTTGTTTCAGTGAGCTTGCATTGTATAAATCCAGCTCAGCATGTTGGTCTAGTACAAAACGGATATCATGTCATTAACATAAAGCATATATTCCATCGGAAGTCAACCCTATGGAAATTACTATTGGTAACACTATTGGCAATCGAATATCACCAAGATTTAAAATGTCGTTATGATTTGTAGGGGTAATTTCATCATTAAAACAAGCATGTACATTGCAAATTATTATTATTATTATTATTATATTATTTTATTGCAGGATCACTGTGATTTTGTACATGTACTGTAGATAAGTTCAATTATATTTAATTTATGTCGTGCAGCACTTTCAGGATTTTCTATAAGCCGTTGCCACGTAACGTAGACTTGTGACAACAACAGTTCGCACTATAGAAAAAACCGTCTACAATACTGATAGAATAGTCTGGGGAGGAATAAAAACAGTGCTTTACATTTGTTAGAACAAATTATTCTACTCTAAATGGGGAAGAGGAAACCCATAAATATACAAAAAAGATATATCAGAGGAATTCTAAACTTGGTCATTTGACATTTTCGAAACGAGAATTACAACTAAATAACAAGATCGTATTTAGATAATGTCCCTATACTCATAGCAATTTATTTAATCTATTACGTAATGACTTTGTGTGTGTACAACAGTAACATTCGTTTATGACGCACCTTGATCAAAATCCTTGTTATAGTGGGAACATTCCAGTATACAGTGTTTGTCGAAATAATTTGTCATAACTTTAAAAAATTTCCTTTATATATCATTTAAAGCAATTATTTTTTTTCGAAAAAACGTAATGTGCTAAAATGTTCCCCAAAAGCTCAAATTGTTTGTTTTATTATGATTCTCATGTGGGTTTTTTTTTGTGATTTAAAGACAAATCTGAAATTGAACGTCACAAACTGTTATTGAATTGTTGTACTTGTGAATTTCAAAAATTGAAGACTACATGTATGTGTTTAAATCGTTAAGAGTTGAATACTTTGAATCAAATCAAAAACAAATATTCAAAAATAGTGCCGTGACACTTGATAATTATTCTTTAATTTATGTCATTTTTATCAGAATTTACCATAATATGACTGAGAATTAAAACAAAAAGTTGGTTTATATAAAACACATTGTGTAGGGACCAAGAACAAAAGTAAGATGTGACTTGATGAAACCCAATGTAGAGGTAAGGGTTGGGATCACAATAACAGGTTTAATGCCGTCACATTACTGTGCCTCTCCCGAGCCAAGACCTAGATTTCCACAGTCATATGTCGTGGTTTCAACTTGTTTTGTTTTTTTGTTCAGTGAGTTAAGAGGAGAAGTAATTGTTTGTTTTGTTAATACTTGTGGAACTAATGATCATTCCTGTTTAAACTTTTCTTACTTGTTAAACGCTTAAAGGAAATATTATTTCACAGAATATCTTATTAAATCCAGTTCCATACATACGTATTTCTATGCATAAGTATTCTTTGGTGTATCGTGGTTACAATTTCAAGCAAAATTCAACAAGATTCGTGGTCATTTATATAAATAACATATAGATTGACACGACAATAAAACAGGCCAAATAAAAGTAAATATTTATGATTTTCTTAAATAAATGGAAGCAATCAAAAAAATTGTTTTAACCTTTGACAGCGCTTTATTGATTATTGGGTTATATGATGGACAAATTCAAATATGAGCGGTTGATTATTGACATTTGTGATTAATTGACCAATAGATATACAGTACTGAAGTTTCCATGAACTTTAAAAAAAAATAGTCCTACGCTATGCTATCAACGTCATATGGGTTGATGTCCCGTCGTGAATTTCATACTGACTGTTATAAAGGAGCTCTTTATATATTTGATTGTCTGACCTGAGATGACTGTTTGCTCATCGAACCGTTTAATTAATTTTATGTTTGGACATCAAACGTCACCTTTTGATTGTCTTTGTAGTAATGGCCAATTTAAAACAGAAAACAAATCAAATTGTTATAAGGGAAACAATGCTCGTCATTTATAAAGGGGTATATAATTAATTTTATAATTATGTTGTCACGAGGACAGTACATCGCATTGCAAGAGGTTGTGAGGCTAAACATTCGATAATATTGGTGACCCTTTTATAATATAGTATGAAATTATCTGATAACACACTGTCCTTCTTCGCCACTTTTTTTTCTGTCATTTTATTGCAGCAAATATCGTGTTGCATTGATCCTCTCTATGACGTATTAAATTTCGCATGAAATTAAATCTAGATCAAAATGTAATATTTGAAACTCGTCTGAAATGCTCTACGCTCTAGGTATATCCATAATAAAAACAAAGATATCTATTTTTTGCACCATGTAAAAGGCAGATGTTTCCTGATTTGTTTTCGTGTTAATACCCCAAATTTGTATTTATTTTACTGAAATCAAATTCTTATTTAATTTAATTGGGGTCTCTCCGGTTTGAGATTTTTTTACATTATTGCTCCTAACGAGTATTTATGTTCCATTGTTGATATCTGTTCGGTTTGCGATTTATGTTACTCTGTACCCTTTCCCATCCTCCCGTTATTGTTTTTTTTTAAATTTGTTAATATGATATTAATGTCAGTAAACGGCAACCTCAAGCCATGAAGAATTAAAAAGATTTTTCAATAGAAAAACCTATAATTGTGCATAGACGTGTTTCAAAGAAAACATTGTATTTGATCCTGAAAGTCAATGTATATACAGATATGATTCAAGATAAGTTTGAAGATACCAAAGGGGTAATCACTAGTCGTAAGTCGAAGGACAAGACAAAGCAACGGTCAAAAGACAAAGGATAAAAGAACACAGAATTATCTGTAGGGTATCGATTTTACTTCTCTTTCTACGATTTTCAGTGGAATTTTGGAATTATTCCGAGTAGGTGGTAGTTTTTGTTGTTCATTATCTTACTGATAGACATTTAGTTAAGTTAAGATAAGCTTTCGCAAAGTTTAATTTCTACATATTTATAGATAACGCCACACCAATCAAATAAAGGTGTTTTAAAAGTTTAAACATTTTTAAGTAACAAATACGGACTGTACACTCACGCGTCGTCAAATTGTTTGGAATAATTTGAAATCGGTTTATCTGAAACATTATATAGAATATTAGGTATTACCCAAATCTTTTGGAAAAGATTCTACTTTTAATACGTATTCTAAACGCATTACCGTGTCATGTGAATACAACACACCAACGAATCGTGATGGCAATTATTCCACATGGAGGTCCTATTCTGACGACGACGACAGATCACATGCAAGTTATTATCCATGTAGAGGTAAAATGAAGACCAAACAATGTCGAAATATTCCAAAATCTAATATCAGATTCATTATACTACCTATTACTACTCACAAAAAATAAGATTGATCAAAACCAACAACACGAAGAAAACGGGTGCAAACGCTAATAATCCGGTGACAATTCTTGTTCTACTACTGGCACCGGTCGTATATCACTTATTACAATCACGTTAATAAGTCAAAAATGAAGACAGGTCAGGCTTGTGATGAAGGTAAGCTGCATATATACGTGCTTATTTGTGATACAGATATTCCTTAACGGTTAACCAAGTCATCTTAGCCACCGTAAAACTTGTTATCGATTTGAAAGACAAAAAAATTGTACACACACATATATATAACATCAGTGGAACAAAATTTAAAAGTCTTATGAGCAAGAAAACCAAACCTAAACAGAATAACCAAAATCGGCAAAGACTACCTATGGCTGAGGAATTCGCAAATGAACTGATGTCACGGGGTGTCATTTTTTGTGAAATTGAATACAGGAGGTGCAAACGAGGTTAATAAAACACCCCCATTTATATATTCCATTTTGATGAAAACCCAACCCATTGTTATATTCGCAATACGAAAGCATAGCCCATTTATATGCTGTGCAGTTGTTGGTGACCCGTTCGCCTATTAGATCATAAACCGAAAGAAAAACACAACAGTGATATATCAATTCTGAACCTTATCAGATTAAAATACAATTTTCAAGAATGATCATAGAAGAATTTGTCTTAGCACTTAAGAAGGAGTGAGAGGGGGGATAGAAATATGACACATTGATAAATCATAGCTCAAAACGTTCATTGTTTGGTTTTATTGGTTTTATGATGTTTAGCGCAGCTTTCAACAATATTTCGGTTATGGTGGCCAGTTTTATTGGTGGGGGAAACCAGAGAATACCACCGACCTGCCGCAAGTCACTGACAAACTTTATCACATAATGTTGTACACCTCGCCCTGAGCCTGATTCGAACCAACAACATCAGTGGTGGTAGGCACCGATCACGGCCACGACGGGCTCTCTTAAATTGTAATCACCATTTCGAAAGTTTCACATGACTTAGTTAACCGTTGCGGAATATCTGTGTCACAAATGACCACGGATATGTTTCGTTTTTCATCATCACAATCCGGTCCTTTCCTTATTTATGACTTATCACGGGGTTTGTAGCAAGAGTAATACGACGGGTGCCACTTAAGGAGCAGTAGCTCCTTATCCTTCCACACACCTTAGTTCACCCCGTTTTAGTGGGGTACGTGTTACTGAATCATTAGCTATCTGTGTAATGTTGTGTAGATCATTGTTTGTCCTTTTTCTTTTTCGCCATTGAATTGGCTGTCCTTCTTCGGTCCGCAGCTTCTGCTTACCCCTTTAGAAACTTCAAACTTTTCTTAAAAATTTATGACCGAAAAATATATTGGAAACTTGAAAAAGTCGCCCATTCCAACGCCACATCTATATTTACCTGTATATAGTATGTGACTCTTGAGGCAAATACTATAAGGTTACGAAGTATAGTATATTCGAAAACACAAAGCACATTGGTATTGAAGATATATATATATATTGTCATAAATCGATCCAACTAAATGACATCTTCATAATATAAGCAGTTTTTCTTTTACGGAAAGAGTAATTGTCATTCTTAGACAATACAATATGCTTAAGCAAAGAATAAACGAACAACACGCCACATGTTCTGTTCGATACACAAGATGAATAGATATATAACACTATGAACAGAAAGTTTAAGCTGTGATCTTCAACGAAGCGAACAACTATTATTCATCTTAAAACACTGAACGGTAAAAAGACGACGACATATACTGAAGGAAATTCAGTCGTTAGTTGCATACAAATGTATATATCACCACATATTTATATATATATATGTTTAATATACGAGTATTCCATGTATTCTTAATATTATTACAGACATTTCCAGTGGCAGATATAGATATGTTCCATTTGCCGTCATCACAATCCGGGCCTTTCCTTATTCATAATTTATCTCCAGGTTTGTAACAATAGTACCACGACGGGTACCACATGTGGAGCAGGAATTGGTTACCCTCACCTCTGTTCACCCCGGTATTCAGTGCTGTTCTTGTTGTTCGATCTTTAGTTTTCGCTGAAATGCTTTGCAGATCATTGTGTCATTTTTGTTTTGGCCATTGTATTGTCTGTCCTGTGATTTATGGCTTCTGATTACCTCTTTGGTATCTTCAAACCTTTCTAGACATAACGGATAAACAAAATTAAAATACTAACAATCAAGCTTAAAAAAGCATACACAAAAATAATAAAAAATTACAAGTCAAAACTACGAACTTATAAAACTTTATAAAGTTACCAAAATTATTTAAAATTTGCATTAAAAAGATCATCAAATCAACAAATGTAATGTTTAAATAAAACTATCTTACCATTGAGTAATAAACCAGGATGTTATCATGAATACCACTTTAATACACAATCCCATTAGATAACATACGTTCGATTGACACCTGAACATTTTCTAAATTTGACATACCGTACAACTATCCTCTGTATCAAACGTAGATTGTCGCACATGCGTAGTTGGTGCGGACTCTTTAACTGCAATGAAAAGTAAAATCATTTTCGTAGTAATGAAATCTATTGCGATGCCATATTTGTTCTCGCATCGATCGGCGTAGCAATGAAATTACAGTGTCCGTTCTATAGTTGTTCAATAATCCACATCAAGTTGATTAGAGAATCAGATATATAGATCATTTAGTTAAGAACGAAAGGATCTCACCAAATCATCATCATCTGAATGTTTTAATGTAAAGTAAATTCTTACGCCTTTAGTGAATTAATGAAGTAGTTTATGTAAAATTGTGTCAATATATACAGTGTGTTTACATCCTATAATGTGACTGTACAGGGTCGCAAAAGTTGATTAAATAAAGAATGGAGATGAACAGGAGGGGAAAATTATTCATCTATTGGTTAATAAAGAAATAACAAGTTTTGTTAAGCAGAATAGTTAATTTGTGGCCAAGGTTGATAAAGCAATCATTTTTTTATCTTTCATATAAGACAACTTTCTTACCAAAAGTGATATATTCATGGCTATTACTTAAGTTAGCGAAATGGGAAAGAAAACAAAGCACACAGCATTATCAATGTAAGGATAACAACATAAAGCAAAGCCCACACATGTAACTGTTAACTACCAGTGGTAATAAAAATGTAGATATCTAATTTAATGCGCACGGTGAGTTTCTGTGATAACCTTCATCCGGTCAGTCAAAAGATTGGAAAGCCAAACAATTTAAAATTCTATGGGTGAAAGAAAGCCAAAGGGCCTCAACAGGATAGCGAAAGAAAGCCAAAGGGCCTCAACAGGATAGCGAAAAAAAACCAAAGAGCCTCAACAGGATAGCGAAAAAAAGCCAAAAGGCCTCAACAGGATAGTCAAAATCGACTAAGGTCGCATGAATCCGAGGGAGAAGAGACTTAGTTTAAATAATAGTTACATTATTTAGGAACTGTAGATTTCAATAACTAATATATCTGACGCGTTTCTGGTTCAAGTCAATAGATAGGAACGTTTAGATGACTCAAAACTATATGAGAGTATATCATATTGTTCAGTGCATACACCCAAGGTAATCCAGGGATATAAAAAATGACTTTCAGTGTTTGAAGATTTACACATCCCTTATAAGCATGCATGTTATGATATTTAGTGGCCTGTTCTGAGACAAATTTGTCGACTTTATCTCCTGTAGATGACAATAAAAACATCCATCCATGACTCCACTCATGGACTCCCTTATTACCATATGTTCACGCCATAAATCTGGCTTCATTACTGTTTTCTTTACTTTACATTAAACAAAGTCAATCAATCAAATCTGTTTATATAACGTCAGTATAATTTAAGAATACCTTACTTTAGAATTGTTTTCTAATTGTGATGACGCACATTCGTCAATCCTGAGATGGCATATAACAGATACTATTAAATGATCGTCAATGTAGCATTGAAAGGTGTGGGTTCGAATCCAATCGAGGTTTGACATTTCATACTCTTGGGTTTAATTTTCACATACAAATAAATATATATTCACTGATCAACTGATTCATGAAGGCAAATTGCACTGTTTCTTTATTCCAATTTGCTTTATATATTTCTTCTAATTACTGACCGCCTTCGATAATTTGAAGACATTACTTTATTAATTAAGATATCGTCTGAATTGGTTTATTCCAAAATTTTAGCAAAATCTAAAATATATGATTAACTTGGGTTGAATGACTTACAAATCATCATTATTGAATCATATTTGACGATAGCATATTAGTTCATATTCCCAACAGAGACGTACGTATAAGTAGGCTACTTTCTACAATGACACAATTCCAATATTTATACAACAAGTGTACACATTTATCCATTATTGAAAGTCTATAGAATAATGGATCATTTTATTTGCATATATTGCACCTATAAAGTCAAGCCACAAAGGACAGGTAATAAGGCATTAATAAACAAACACATATAGAACATGTTTTACATCTGACTGAGCATACTGTCCCAAGTTTGACTGAGCATACTGTCCCAAGTTTGACTGGGCATGATGTCCACATTCAGAGAAAGCAGGAATTCGGCAGTGTGTTCCGGCATGATGTCTTTGTTCTGATTGGGCATGGTATTCTAAATCTGATCAGGCAAGATGTTCTCTGTATGGCTGGGTATGATATCCTCAGTTTGACCAGACATGATGTCCAATGTATGCACATGCATGGCATTTGCTATCGGACCGGGTATGCTTATTTCAGTCTGACAGGAAATGATGACATCCACAATCATCTAACATATCATCAATAAAGCATAATATTTGCATATTGCAGCAGCAACAGTGATCCCACTCATTTTTCGAAATATGCATAAGGGGTCTTTAAATAACGCAAGGGGTGCGTGGTACTCTCAATGCATGGCAACCACTATGGGCATAAGGGTAATAACAAAATTACCGAACAGCGAGCAGTCTTCCAAAGGGAAAGGCAAAACTCATAAGCCAACAAACAGACAAAATCAATCAACAACCGGAAAACTGGGAAAACCACAATGACCCTGACTTGGTACAGGCATTTCCAAAGAAATGGCGGGTGGAATCAGATTTTACGGCGCAAAACCTCCCGCTTCCATTACGGTTAAAAGGTTCCGGTTTTCACTATGACAGCATTTTTAACAATACTGGGGAAAATTAGGTATAATAGTAGTCAACGCAATACTTTATGAAAATTCATCGTTTATTATCGTCTCTGCAGAACGGTTTAACTAAGCGGTCATCTTCTTACACAATTGGATTTCAAATGAGATGTTGAATGACGTCATGGCTAAACCATGATTACTTAATCTTTTATCTTTATACATTTTCCATATTTACTTTATGAAAATCCATCGTTTATTATCGTCTCTGCAGAGACAGAATATGTTTCGACAAGATCTTGGTATCGGAATATAAACTTTTTAAGAGATCGAATAAGGCGAATCTTTTCTTAGCCCTAGTCCAGTAGCCTGTTTCTCAGATAAAGATGACGTTTCAAGAAATCAGAATAATTGCTACTGGCCTTTGCATAACGAATCAATTGCGAGATGTAAACACCATATGCAGGAGAAGCTGGTATATTGCTGCACATATTTGGAAAATTTATTATTTTAAAATTGAAGTCATCCCGTTTATCATAAATTTTAGTACTGAGTTGACCACTGTCGTCAAATTCGAGGTATAAATCCCAAAAAGATGCGAACGAAGCTGTATCTGTGGTCTCTTTAATTTCCAGCTCTGGAGGATATATCAATGGAAGAAATTCAGCAAATCTAGGATTATTGATAGATAAAACGTCATCGATATACCTGTATGTGACATTAAAGGCTCTAGCTTCATGAATCTCCTTATCTTTTACAAGATTTTGAAGAAATTCCGACTCATATGAGTATAAAAATAAATCGGCTAGAAGAGGGGCACAATTCGTACTCATTGGTATGCCGACGACCTGCTGAAACAGTACCCCTCCAAAGGAGACAAATATGATATCGATGAGGAACTTCAGCATACTGATCACTTGTTCCTCGGAGTAGCATGCTTTACTTTTTTGAATTTTGGTTGAAAAATATGTGGAATTGTAGCCTAATACAACAAATTTTGAGCCATCGTTTCTATGACTGAAAACTTTGCGAATGGTTTCTTTTAAGCAGGTTTTTAATTTGTCATGCGGTAGGGTGGTATACAGAGTTGAAAAATCAAAAGTTTGATGAAGGATACCTGAGAAAAATATCTTGATTTAAGGTTATCCAAAAGATCTTTAGAGTTTTTCAAAATCCACATGTGATTTATGCCACTACGCGAGTAAACAGTTTCACAATATGTATGTTGTCCCTCTTTTACTGCAGACAGAATCTTTGTCAGGTGAATAGACAATTCTTTCGTCGAACAAGTTGATGATCCCGCTATGCACCTTTCTTTGTATGGTGTCTTGTGGAGTTTAGGTATCTAATACAAATATGGTAAATATTCTCAGACTCTTTATCAGAGGGAATGTTTAAAGAGGTCATGAAGGATATGTGGTTAGCTAGGATTTCATCTTTGTCGAACGAATTTGGTTTGTATGTGGTATTACCAGAGGTGTTGTTATTTATACCTAATTCCTTAATTAGGCATTCGTAGTAATATGATTTGCATACAAACACGATGTTGTTGGAAGCCTTGTCCGCAGGAACGATAACATATTTGTCATGAAGAGAGGAAAGACACTTAACAGCTTCTTGGTCTTTAAATACAGACTTAGCTCGACTATTAACACAATTTTTGAGCTTGCGAATCTGACCTTGTACTAGAGACCTAATTGTTCTAACCCAGTCTGACAAGGCCTCTAACTCAGGATCTTGGTCTACTTCTCTCTTTATCTACCTTCTGGCATAATCTTCAACAGCATCCATAATTATCTTGAAAATGGTCAGGTTTTCCGTATAATAACTTCATACCCCCAAATGACATTGCTTATCTTCTAACTGGGAATACGTTGAACAGCTCTGTGGGTTTTTGTTCTAAGAACCATTATCATTGCACAGTTTGTGTCAAGATAGTTTCATGAAGACAGCTCATATATACAATATCATTCCACTTATGAACCAGAACCTCTACTCCCCGTTGTGTATGAAAATGTCGAGATATCCTCTGTATGTATATAAGCTGCAAGTCAATACTACATTTTGTCTGCATCAGTGACAAGACATTATATATATATAATGAACATTTTTTATTATTATTTCTGATGTTCTTTTAAATTGAGTGAATGATTGTCGGTTCACGCAAGCTTGTTAATTGTATCTATATCATGGCGAGAACAGGTTAGTCTTATGATGGGATGATAATTATATCTGTTATATATTAAACTAATACATTTGGAAGTATTTTGCAATACTAATTCACAGAACCAACAGTCCATATATAGATGTGTTGATTCACTCGAACACATTATTCTCATTCCGAACCAACCAATTTTTGCTCTTATTCATCTAGATGTGTCTTTGGCTGGAAAATAGCAAACACAGTTATATAGTCTTTGGACTGATTCGAATGGAGATTGAACCCACTATCTACCTCATTAGAAGTGAGCACGCTTTTCATTACACAGTAAATTTGTTGAATAGATATTCTGATTCTGCGGTATTTAAAAACTTGCATGTACTATGACATTAATATAGTGTAATAATAATGTGTCTTGAAACATTATTTCTTGCGTTAGTACTTTGCAGTAAGTATTTCCATTATATAAAACCAAAAACTGCACTAAGTAGAAAATGAAAAACATTTTTGTTATGATTTATGATTGTATCAGAAAAACAAGCTTCTATGAGTAATTGAATAAAAGATTTATGTATGCCATGGTGTAATCTTAATTATACAACATTGAGCAAGATACAACAATGAGTAATGTTCTCAAAGCAAATAACTTTGCAGTTTGGACCTTGCAGTTATCATATATCAAACTTTATATCTGGTTTTTAGACATCATCGTAAATGGAATGTCGCATTTATTCGACTTCAGTTGATGACATTGTGTATTACTTACATAACTCAAATATCAAGGATAATTATTGAAATTCTTCATCTGGCGACTGTAAAACTTGATTTAACAAACATTGTACATGAATAATCACTACTTATTTATCCTTTACCAAACTTCCTATTGTTTATGTGGATCAGAAATCAAGGATGGACACCATCACATGACAAAGATTTGCATATGACACAATTGTAGAAAAATATTTTTAAAATATACGAAACTTTAATTAACTATGAAGCACAAGCTCTGGGATATTGTATCAACTGATAAGAAGGTGCAGCTGTAATATCGCTAAATGTAAATAAAATGGAAAGTTCTCGATTGGATAATATAAATAATCTCTTTTGTTTTAAATTGTTGTTCTTAACCGGCACTCACAGTAATATTTATGTGTTGATCAATGGTTGAATCAGACTTAATTGTACCCGTAGTATCATTTAATTCAAGTTCAAAGTGATATATGCAATCAAGATAGTCACCAAGCTTGGAGTTGTTTATTAACAGAACATTATATACATGTAAATGGAGGAAGGTTAATTCAATGAACGGGATAGCTTCTTTTCATTTTTCGTGTCAAGACCTTGTATTGCATGCCATCCGCAAAGGAACAAACCGGAAAGAGAAAAAGCGCAATTGATACACATAGGAATAGCCTCTATCTGTATCAAAACACGCCCACTAAGTACACCAAATAACATCTAGACATAAAGATCACAAGCGTTTATCGGCAGACACCACTCAACTGTCGGCTAGTGGCGTTTCACACTCGTATAAGGTTCATGCTCTGAAGAACCACTGTGATTATGAAATGTAGAAAAGCAATAAAAGCGCTATTTCTTTACTTTAATTTGTGCATGTCTAAGTGTAATGTTGGAGAGTATATCATGTTTACTTATATCCATAACCTTTCTTACTGTATAATAAATGTGTTGTCAACACAAAATATTAGATAATTTTGATGATGTCAGTTTCTGAGAATTGTTTTTACTAGAATGCAAAATAAGGATTGTAGTTGTGAGACTAGTACATAAAATAGCCTTGTGCAAATTTCATACATACCCAACGGGTTCTGTATAAAATGGTGGAAGTCTATTTAGTGAAACATGATGGAGAATATGTGATGGTTCATGACAATAACTATTGCTTTTTCTACTCCGGAGGTCATAGTTGGCAAGTATCCATTACTTTCATTGAGATACAATTTTTACTTCGGTTATGAACGAAGTCTTCAGAGATAAATTTAAACATTAGTCAAACTGTTAAAATGGGTAATGCTGGAATGTTATATTTAACATTTTAAAAATATACTTTTTTTCAAAATCTATGTTTATTGCTTTCTATGATTATACGCTCTCAAAAGTAACATAGATGAACATGTATACCAATTCCAAAATCCAAGCAAAAAACGTAGAAACAGAAGTAAAATCGATACTCCTAACGCACAAATACATGACCGCTCACTTACCGGGCTTGGCACAGGACATACAATAAAACTAGTTATATGTGCCAAAAATCGGCACTCGTGTAAATGTTTTTAAGATGTGAGTAAAATGCCAGCCATCACATAATTGGGTAAGCAGCGTTGTTATAAACAACAATATCTGAGACATAACCGTTTGCCCTGTTTTATACAGTGGGATATACAGGCCCAATTTTAATATGCACCGCTGGGAAAAGTACGGAAATCACAGAAGTGATAGATTATTATTTTATTACTGTTCGTTGAATGTTTTCCAGTTTGTTTAGATATCTCATAGATAAAGTCATTCATTGCAACATAAATCATAGAGCTCTACTTAATTGAATAACACCAAACGTTAACCTTGTATATATCTATTACAGGAGTACTCCATTCGGGATTCTCTAAAATGACTCCCGAAATGATATTGAAAAGGGATTAATCAAACGATCGTTTCTTTTCATTTATTGCGGAATAGTAAATGTGATGGGTTTGTTTTGTTTATTTAACATCATATCGTTATTAGGCTATATTTCTGTCCTACTGTTAAATCAATATCACTCCAATGTTTTTTTTTTCCTAGATTGTCGCGTGGCTATGTCATGTGATTATGTCGTGTTGTTTTCTCGTGTGGCTATGTCTTGTGACTATGTCGTGTGGTTATGTGACTATGTCGTGTTGTTTTGTCGTGTAGTTATGCCGTGTGGTTATGTCATGTGGATATGTCGTGTGGAAATGAGTGGTTAACGCCACTTAGTTCTGGTCTGATTTGTTGGTGAGGGAAGCATGAATACCAGAGAAACTTAACGACCAGGTATAAGTAACTGACATACTTCATCTCAAGTTGTATAAAGTTCACCTCCTCACGGGTTACATAAATTGTAGTGGAGATCTAACTATTAAAAGGGGTGAGATCCCATTAGCCGGTTCCTTCCACGAGTTAAAAACATTGCCGTTGAGATCCAATGATCAAGAAGGGGTGGTGTCCCATTAGCTGGTTCCCTCCACAGTTTACATGCATTGCTGTGAAGATCCAATTATGAAGAGGGACGATATCTCATTAACCAGTTCCTTCCACGAAGTAGCTTACACTTTCGTGGAGATCCAATGATCAACAGGGATGAGATCCCATTAACCGGTTCCTTCCACGGGTTACATGCATTGCCCTGGAGATCCAATTATCAGGAGGGATGGGAACCCATTAACCGATTCCTTCCACGGGTTACATACATTGCCGTGGAGATCCAATGATCGTTTAACGTCGTTGTATAGGACCAACGTTAACGACATTCATTACACTAGTCAAAATAATACTGACGACATTTACTAATAATGAATTTTTTTCTTTGATTACACATTATTGGGAAATACGATCAGTCTGGGGTAATATTTATCTATGATGCATTTTACATGTTTGAATGATCGTGAATACATACAGCAGTAGTATTAAGAAAACATTCATAGAAATCACATGACAGAAATATGCATTATTTTCAAATTAAGAGCTTGTCTATGAGAAAACCATGCAAAATTTAAAATTTCGTCCAGAAGCAAGGTTCGAAGATCAGTTATATATCATATGTGTCCTGAAGGGTAACATGTAGTGACTCCAAAAATACCATCAAAAGTGCAAATGGGTCGTTCTATTTTTAGAAATAGCCATTTCTATTTTTAGAACAAATTCAACACCAGAGAAAGCATATTCAAGTGCAAAATTGCTCTCTTTGAATACCACCATTTTGTGGATTGAAGAGACAAATAATGGAGTTTCTATGTCTTAGAGACAAGTGTGACATCTTAACAACCTTTTAAAGTCAATTTAATCATTAAAGCATACAAGTTGGCATCGTGCCAACTTTCCAAATAAGGAGAGGTAAAAAGGGAATGATCTGGAATGGTGTTCTAAAAAGTTAATATCTTGTAAGGTAACGCCTAAATTTGTTTCTTTTTGTTATTTTGATAACAGACAGGGATACAATATTCAGTATGCAGAAGGTTTTGCTTTGCAAATGAGTATTATAGTACTTTTTGAACAAATGAAAAATGAAAAGTGGTGATTTTAAAGACAAAAGTGGGGAAATTTCTGACTGATAGAATGATTTTTTTCTGAAAATAATCCACCAATACTGATTGGAACTCACATATTTATATTGAATCAATTACATAAAAATACTTGATAAATAATATCTGTGTTGTAGTTGGTGCAAATATAATAAAAGAGGTGAAACGTGGCCGTAAGGAACTCCTTTTTCAACTACCAGAGTAAAATATTCCTATAATCACCAAAATATTCTTCATGTTATGCACCACATATACACTTTCCACTCTAATTCTGTAAACTGGCACTTACACTGCATTAGTTTTAGTCTTAATTAACAAATTATTACAAAATTTAAACAAAACATCACTAAAATACCCTTCATAATGCCCCATTTTTTACTTAGTTACCTCCCCTGAAATACTCTTTAATGTTTACATTGGAAATGCATGCTTAAATGAAAGGGGGTAAATATGTCATTCCTGATGACCAAGGTTGGCTTAAATGTGCTTTTTAGTATAAATCAGTGTGTCTCATCACAACATTATGCTTCTACTGTCATATGTGTCCCAGTTGTCTAATGTAACAAGCCAACTCAAAGACATTTACGGCCTAGGTGCCCAACTTCTTGTGATGATCATGACTAAGTCATGTTGACATGTGGTATTGACCTCCCCAGAAGGTCTTCTTATTCTATATAGAAGTGGAATATTTGCAATAGACACTTCAATAGTAAATTTTCAAACATGTCCAAGACATAGAGATGATTTGGGAGTCTATTGGAAATGACAGAAGAGGACCTACCGATCTCCTCATCCTGCTAAGACTAGTAATAGGGAGGACAAACGTAGTCGTCGATAGCGTTATTATTTTCTGTCCGAGTAGAAAAACCCTAATTTTCACCTTTTTCATTTCATTAGAAAAACACCTAAAATTTATTATTTCGTGATAAAAAATATATCAGATAAAACTTGAAAACTAGAACTTTATTAATTTGGTAGTTATAAGCAGTAAAAATATGATTGGGTACTACTACTGAACGTCCAAAGTGAAGTCGTTTCGAGAAAATCGGACGCCATCTTGATTTATGTGTCAACGAACAGCCCATTTTCAAAAATAATTCCGGGAGCTATCCCTGGACCAATATTCTTCATGCATGGCTTAAAATTTGCAGAAAGTCTTCAATTTTACCAATCCGACTGTTAAGAATTTTTTTAAAGTCAAAATCGTAACGTAAAATATAAAAGTTTACAAACATTGTTTTAAACTCGCTTACCGCTTTTCCGCAAAAAGTTAACAGTCAGATATCAATAATCTGAACCTTCCTCTAAAGATATGCCGCCAAGGTTTCAATGGATAAGCAGTAATAGCTCCCGGAAATCATTGGATGTTCGGCCCATATTTTCTGACTTTGCAATCAGAGTTGAGCGGGAAGAGTTATCGGACGTTGTGTGGCGCATGACCGGGATGAATGTCTTCCGCCATCTTGGCCAGGACAATTTCAGAATTGTACCAAAGAAAAATGGAATTTACCGACGTATTGTTCTACCAATTGATACAATAATTATCTAGCATTGATGTATTCAGACCACGGAGGTCAATCATGCACGCTAAGTAACAAAACTTCTTCTAAAATATAGTTTTATTCTCAAAAGAAATATCGTTTTCAACCGGATCAAATGGGGGTTAATTTTGAAAACAAAAGATGCACAAAAATCGCACAGAAACTTTACACGAACTGAATAAGTATATATCTTTGCTTCGATAAATGAAAAAGAGATGGGATTTAATTCACGATTTTATTATTTTACTCGAAAAATGGCGAAAACGGCAAGCATCAATATAAAGTTGTCAAATTCTCCCAATATATGAATAACTTTATCCAAGCAGAGCTTTGGTGACGTAATCATGGCTGTTCGGAAATTATCGGGATTTATTAATATATCTATATAAAGGAGTTGTTCCGGTATTCTTTGATATTTTTAGAAAAGGGGGGATCTTTTGTGAAATGTTCAAGATTTTTTATATTTTTTGGTTTTAAATGAAATTTGTCTACATGAAAACTTTTTATGCATTTCTCATTAAGTTCCTAGTGTATATTGTAGCAATACATAGGACAATTGTTTTTAAATACTAAAATAGTAACATGAATTTCCATGCAACATTTTTGAAACAATTTATTTAAATTGTTATAAAACATAATTATTATGTTTCAGTGCTATTAGGGAAGCTTTATGAAATATATGCTTAATGCATACATTACAGTATGTGAATGTATTAACATTCTGGCTATATACAATGTAATCAGTGGCAGTGCATGTGATATGCTAAGTTTAATTAATTACATTTTTTTCATTACACCATTACTGTGTGCAAACTTGTTTGGTATGACAGAACATTTATGATGCATGCAGCAAGCATTTCTGGAATAATGCTATTTTTCATATAGAATTTATTTGCCACCAAGCATATATGCATACTTTGATGAAGAAAATTTTTAGTTGAAGAGTGCATTGTATTAAAGCTTTTTTCATTTGTACATGTATGATAAACTATTTCTGGAAAAGATAAATTATTTTTATTCTGTATAACATATTTTAAATGTTTATTTTTATTTTACAGGTGTGATCGTGGCATCTCAGTAGATCATTAAGAGTTTTAAATCATTAAAATGACACTTCTGAAAGTTGATGCTGTTGATTATGATTCAGTTAATCAAATATGCATTGGATATGCATAGGATCACAAAACACACAATTTAAAGAAATCACAAAGATTTCATTTGGAATAAATTGGTCATGAACTGGGACACAGCAATATTTGTAGTCGTCAAATGTAAAATTATAGTATATAAAGGAAAAGAGAGTGACATTGAAGACTGTTATGAATTAAGATTATAAATAATAGTAGAAGATAACAGTTTATTGATTTGTGACAATAAAAATGATAACTTTGAAAATTTGGGACTTTCTAATCGCATGAACTGTTATCTTAAATCAGCTAAAATTGTCAAATTTGAGGTTTTTCCCAGACAAAAAAAATGAAATTAATGTATAAAATGTGCTAATTAAATGTTTAAAAGATAAAATAACTTCAAGGCTGGCTTATAAATTGTACAGAGAACATATCTGATAATCCAAATAAGACTTTTCATGGAATACGGTGCCATAATTGAAATATTATTTTTATTAAATTTCCAGGTAGAGGGCTAATGAACCAGGACATAGTTCATACCAGTGTCAGAATTGGGGTTGCTGATAGTTTTCACCTTGTAGTATACAGCTATAGGATCAAAATAATACCAAACACTTGAACATTTAATATTATAATATTCGACAATTATTGAAATTGTATCAATTTCGGGAATTATCTGAAATTTTGATTGAACAAAGAAAATTTACCTTTTCAATGGAAAAAATGGCAGTTTTAACACAAACTGTAATAATAACTTCATTGATGTATGGATATTGAGGTTGTTTACCATAAAAATATCAATTTGAACATACAAAATATAATTAATTCCCTAAAATAGCTTATTTTTACACTTTACGAAGCTCAAAATATTAAGCTGTGGAGTTTATTATTCTGGCACTACAGACTTTGAGAATTTTTTTTGCTGATAAATATAGGTGTTCCCTGTTAGAGGGTTCTTTTCCCTACCAAAATCAGTATTCAGAAAAATTCTAGTACTTTTTTCAGATTTTTTATGACCAAAAACTTGATTTTTCGAATAAAATTCGACGTTAAAATTATGGAGGCCTGCGCAAAGGAAATAATATTAAAAAAATATATATATTAATTGAATAAATGATATTCTTGATATTTTTACCTAGAGACTGGGCACTTTGTGGACAGTGCTGCAAGTTTCAGCCTTGCAATTTAAAGGTTTTTGAAGATATTTGACCACAAACCTGGTAGTTTGAACAAGCAGACGGCCGACACATAAAGAAACTAAGTCCAAAGGCTATTTTCAATGTTTTAAATTCTCTGACATTTTTTTCATACAACACCTACAGGTGTGTATAATACCTCTTTTTCAAGCATAAGGAGGATACATTACTATAGAAGAAAGCATGATAACCTATTAGGTAGTGAAAATAATATATTTTGGTCCAAAAATGTCATTTTTTTTAACATTTTTCAAAAAAACAGAAAATTGACCACTTTTGGCTCACCGAAAAGGTCATAACTTTTGAACAGCTCAACCGATTTTAATAATTTTTGTACCAAAATTTCCCATTTTGTATGTACTGTCATATTAAACTATAATTGGATGATTTATTAGCATTTCGATTTTTGGCTTCACCACCCTACTAGTAAGAGTTATGCGAAATGTTCAAGACTAAGACTAAGAGGCATACAGGCATCAACATGTAAAGATTTTGGCTGATATCCATAACATTTCTTCCAGTTGCAGCAGGTAAAAATCTTATCAATTGCTAATCTATATATATTTTAAAAATGGGAAGGATCTAGATCTATAAAAACATTAAAAAAATTAATAACTTCAAAATGATTCTTGATTTGCTTATCATTCCCCTAGGCCTTTTGCCTTTACTGAATATTAAAATTGAAGGGAGTTACTACAACCATTCAGAAATGTAAATGTACACAGGACTTGAAGTACAACCTTTTACATGATTTACATAATAACAATAAAGAAAATACATCGCCAGACTAGCTGTAAGTTTGCAACAAGTAAAGCTCCATACAAAACCAACATTTTTCGAAATATTATTATGAAGATATGTATATTATAGACGGCAGTGATCACTGAGCCGTTTTATCATCTTGGTAGATGTATGGTAGGTTATTACTGAACAGATTTTGATGGGGTTTATTTCATCAAATTCTGTATAAATCTAGCTCTCACTTTAGTATCAGTTGTTTTGATAGAGCTTTTATGCTTTTCAAGATACAATGTATAAGGAACCAAAAGGGGGTCATTTTTTGAAATATCAAATAGAACTATAAAGATAACTACCCATGAACCATAACCATATATATTCTGACTCGGTATCATGCGAACAGTTGAAAGCAGTTGATATTATATCCAAAGAAGAAAGTCATGTCTGCCCTACCAGCCCCCTAACATCCCCCCCCCCCTCCCCCCCAGCAAAAAAATAAACAACAACAAACAAACAAACGAAAAATATACAAATATTGTACAACCTTGCAGTACCAGCACATTACTTATCGAATATCTTTCGGTGTCCAGCTTATTAGTGTGTCAATCGACTCATGAAGGTTATTACAGAAACGTACCTGATGAAGGTTATTACAGGAACATACCTGATGAAAAAATGACAAGAAGGAAATGGGAATTGTGTAATTTACCACCATATCAGCAACCCCGAGGGTCTTATTATAGTTGTCATTTTTGGTTTTCAATGCAAGGCTTTCTTGGCGCATGTTGTATATGTTATATATTATCAGGTAGGGATTTAACCAGTTTTGAAACTCTGGGTTGCTTTGTCCTACAATAAACTGTTAACAGTAATAGTGTTACCGGTTTGTTATATTGCCGTATTTGACATGCAGCACGTATACCGTATATTGTTTTCAATATTTTCATAAATTAGCCAACATTTACTTCCGCGAGTGGGAACGTTATTGGTTTACTTGGTTGTTGATTATTTATTGCTAAGCAGACAAAGAATAACAACATGTTTAAAATATGGGAAAATGTTCATTTTGTTGCTTTAATTAACTTTCATCTTACCTGGCGCTCATTTTGTTGCTTTAATTAACCTTCATCTTACCTGGCACTCATTTTGTTGCTTTAATTAACCTTCATCTTACCTGGCGTTC
Source organism: Bathymodiolus septemdierum (assembly GCA_963383655.1). Taxonomy (NCBI): domain Eukaryota; kingdom Metazoa; phylum Mollusca; class Bivalvia; order Mytilida; family Modiolidae; genus Bathymodiolus; species Bathymodiolus septemdierum. The sequence continues at coordinate 16,206,071 of OY726524.1, read as the reverse complement.
ATTTTGTTGCTTTAATTAACCTTCATCTTACCTGGCGCTCATTTTGTTGCTTTAATCAACCATCATCTTACCTGGCGTTCATTTTGTTGCTTTAATTAACCTTCATCTTACCTGGCGTTCATTGTGTTGCTTTAATCAACCTTCATCTTACCTGGCGCTCATTTAGTTGCTTTAATCAACCTTCATCTTACCTGGCGCTCATTTTGTTGCTTTAATTAATCTTCATCTTACCTGGCGCTCATTTAGTTGCTTTAATTAACCTTCATCTTACCTGGCGCTCATTGTGTTGCTTTAATCAACCTTCATCTTACCTGGCGTTCATTTTGTTGCTTTAATTAACCTTCATCTTACCTGGTGTTCTTTTTGTTGTTTTAATCAACCTTCATCTTACCTGGCGTTCATTTTGTTGCTTTAATTAACCTTCATCTTACCTGGCGCTCATTTTTTTGCTTTAATTAACCTTCATCTTACCTGGCGTTCATTTTGTTGCTTTAATTAACCTTCATCTTACCTGGCGCTCATTTTGTTGCTTTAATTAACCTTCATCTTACCTGGCGCTCATTTTGCTGCTTTAATTAACCTTCATCTTACCTGGCGTTCATTTTGTTGCTTTAATTAACCTTCATCTTACCTGGCGTTCATTTTGTTGCTTTAATCAACCTTCATCTTACCTGGCGTTCATTTTGTTGCTTTAATTAACCTTCATCTTACCTGGCGTTCATTTTGTTGCTTTAATCAACTTTCATCTTACCTGGCGTTCATTTTGCTGCTTTAATTAACCTGCATCTTACCTGATGCTCATGTTGTTGCTTTAATCAACCTTCATCTTACCTGGCGTTCATTTTGTTGCTTTAATTAACCTTCATCTTACCTGGCGCTCATGTTGTTGCTTTAATTAACCTTCATCTTACCTGGCGCTCATTTTGTTGCTTTAATTAACCTTCATCTTACCTGGCGTTCATTGTGTTGCTTTAATCAACCTTCATCTTACCTGGCGTTCATTTTGTTGCTTTAATTAACCTTCATCTTACCTGGCGCTCATGTTGTTGCTTTAATTAACCTTCATCTTACCTGGCGTTCATTTTGTTGCTTTAATTAACCTTCATCTTCCCTGGCGTTCATGTTGTTGCTTTAATTAACCTTCATCTTACCTGGCGCTCATTTTGTTGCTTTAATCAACCTTCATCTTACCTGGCGTTCATTTTGCTGCTTTAATTAACCTGCATCTTACCTGATGCTCATGTTGTTGCTTTAATTAACCTTCATCTTATCTGGCGTTCATTTTGTTGCTTTAATTAACCTTCATCTTACCTGGTGTTCTTTTTGTTGTTTTAATCAACCTTCATCTTACCTGGCGTTCATTTTGTTGCTTTAATTAACCTTCATCTTACCTGGCGCTCATGGTGTTGCTTTAATTAACCTTCATCTTACCTGGCGCTCATTTTGTTGCTTTAATTAACCTTCATCTTACCTGGCGTTCATTGTGTTGCTTTAATTAACCTTCATCTTACCTGGCGTTCATTTTGTTGCTTTAATTAACCTTCATCTTACCTGGCGCTCATGTTGTTGCTTTAATTAACCTTCATCTTACCTGGCGTTCATTTGTTGCTTTAATTAACCTTCATCTTCCCTGGCGTTCATTTTGTTGCTTTAATTAACCTTCATCTTACCTGGCGCTCATTTTGTTGCTTTAATCAACCTTCATCTTACCTGGCGTTCATTTTGTTACTTTAATTAACCTTCATCTTACCTGGCGCTCATTTAGTTGCTTTAATCAACCTTCATCTTACCTGGCGTTCATTGTGTTGCTTTAATTAACCTTCATCTTACCTGGTGTTCTTTTTGTTGTTTTAATCAACCTTCATCTTACCTGGCGTTCATTTTGTTGCTTTAATTGACCTTCATCTTACCTGGCGCTCATTTTTTTGCTTTAATTAACCTTCATCTTACCTGGCGTTCATTTTGTTGCTTTAATTAACCTTCATCTTCCCTGGCGTTCATGTTGTTGCTTTAATTAACCTTCATCTTACCTGGCGCTCATTTTGTTGCTTTAATCAACCTTCATCTTACCTGGCGTTCATTTTGCTGCTTTAATTAACCTGCATCTTACCTGATGCTCATGTTGTTGCTTTAATTAACCTTCATCTTATCTGGCGTTCATTTTGTTGCTTTAATTAACCTTCATCTTACCTGGTGTTCTTTTTGTTGTTTTAATCAACCTTCATCTTACCTGGCGTTCATTTTGTTGCTTTAATTAACCTTCATCTTACCTGGCGCTCATGTTGTTGCTTTAATTAACCTTCATCTTACCTGGCGCTCATTTTGTTGCTTTAATTAACCTTCATCTTACCTGGCGTTCATTGTGTTGCTTTAATTAACCTTCATCTTACCTGGCGTTCATTTTGTTGCTTTAATTAACCTTCATCTTACCTGGCGCTCATGTTGTTGCTTTAATTAACCTTCATCTTACCTGGCGTTCATTTGTTGCTTTAATTAACCTTCATCTTCCCTGGCGTTCATTTTGTTGCTTTAATTAACCTTCATCTTACCTGGCGCTCATTTTGTTGCTTTAATCAACCTTCATCTTACCTGGCGTTCATTTTGTTACTTTAATTAACCTTCATCTTACCTGGCGCTCATTTAGTTGCTTTAATCAACCTTCATCTTACCTGGCGTTCATTGTGTTGCTTTAATTAACCTTCATCTTACCTGGTGTTCATTGTGTTGCTTTAATTAACCTTCATCTTACCTGGCGTTCATTTTGTTGCTTTAATTAACCTTCATCTTACCTGGCGCTCATGTTGTTGCTTTAATTAACCTTCATCTTACCTGGCGTTCATTTGTAGCTTTAATTAACCTTCATCTTCCCTGGCGTTCATTTTGTTGCTTTAATTAACCTTCATCTTACCTGGCGCTCATTTTGTTGCTTTAATCAACCTTCATCTTACCTGGCGTTCATTTTGTTACTTTAATTAACCTTCATCTTACCTGGCGCTCATTTAGTTGCTTTAATCAACCTTCATCTTACCTGGCGTTCATTGTGTTGCTTTAATTAACCTTCATCTTACCTGGTGTTCTTTTTGTTGTTTTAATCAACCTTCATCTTACCTGGCGTTCATTTTGTTGCTTTAATTGACCTTCATCTTACCTGGCGCTCATTTTTTTGCTTTAATTAACCTTCATCTTACCTGGCGTTCATTTTGTTGCTTTAATTAACCTTCATCTTCCCTGGCGTTCATGTTGTTGCTTTAATTAACCTTCATCTTACCTGGCGCTCATTTTGTTGCTTTAATCAACCTTCATCTTACCTGGCGTTCATTTTGCTGCTTTAATTAACCTGCATCTTACCTGATGCTCATGTTGTTGCTTTAATTAACCTTCATCTTATCTGGCGTTCATTTTGTTGCTTTAATTAACCTTCATCTTACCTGGTGTTCTTTTTGTTGTTTTAATCAACCTTCATCTTACCTGGCGTTCATTTTGTTGCTTTAATTAACCTTCATCTTACCTGGCGCTCATGTTGTTGCTTTAATTAACCTTCATCTTACCTGGCACTCATTTTGTTGCTTTAATTAACCTTCATCTTACCTGGCGTTCATTGTGTTGCTTTAATTAACCTTCATCTTACCTGGCGTTCATTTTGTTGCTTTAATTAACCTTCATCTTACCTGGCGCTCATGTTGTTGCTTTAATTAACCTTCATCTTACCTGGCGTTCATTTGTTGCTTTAATTAACCTTCATCTTCCCTGGCGTTCATTTTGTTGCTTTAATTAAGCTTCATCTTACCTGGCGCTCATTTTGTTGCTTTAATCAACCTTCATCTTACCTGGCGTTCATTTTGTTACTTTAATTAACCTTCATCTTACCTGGCGCTCATTTAGTTGCTTTAATCAACCTTCATCTTACCTGGCGTTCATTGTGTTGCTTTAATTAACCTTCATCTTACCTGGTGTTCTTTTTGTTGTTTTAATCAACCTTCATCTTACCTGGCGTTCATTTTGTTGCTTTAATTGACCTTCATCTTACCTGGCGCTCATTTTTTTGCTTTAATTAACCTTCATCTTACCTGGCGTTCATTTTGTTGCTTTAATTAACCTTCATCTTACCTGGCGCCCATTTTGCTGCTTTAATTAACCTTCATCTTACCTGGCGTTCATTGTGTTGCTTTAATTAACCTTCATCTTACCTGGCGTTCATTTTGTTGCTTTAATTAACCTTCATCTTACCTGGCGCTCATGTTGTTGCTTTAATTAACCTTCATCTTACCTGGCGTTCATTTGTTGCTTTAATTAACCTTCATCTTCCCTGGCGTTCATTTTGTTGCTTTAATTAACCTTCATCTTACCTGGCGCTCATTTTGTTGCTTTAATCAACCTTCATCTTACCTGGCGTTTATTTTGTTGCTTTAATTAACCTTCATCTTACCTGGCGCTCATTTAGTTGCTTTAATCAACCTTCATCTTACCTGGCGTTCATTGTGTTGCTTTAATTAACCTTCATCTTACCTGGTGTTCTTTTTGTTGTTTTAATCAACCTTCATCTTACCTGGCGTTCATTTTGTTGCTTTAATTGACCTTCATCTTACCTGGCGCTCATTTTTTTGCTTTAATTAACCTTCATCTTACCTGGCGTTCATTTTGTTGCTTTAATTAACCTTCATCTTACCTGGCGCCCATTTTGCTGCTTTAATTAACCTTCATCTTACCTGGCGTTCATTGTGTTGCTTTAATTAACCTTCATCTTACCTGGCGCTCATTTTGTTGTTTTAATCAACCTTCATCTTACCTGGCGTTCATTTTGTTGCTTTAATTAACCTTCATCTTACCTGGCGCTCATTTTGTTGCTTTAATCAACCTTCATCTTACCTGGCGTTCATTTTGTTGCTTTAATTAACCTTCATCTTACCTGGCGCTCATTTAGTTGCTTTAATCAACCTTCATCTTACCTGGCGTTCATTTTGTTGCTTTAATTAACCTTCATCTTATCTGGTGTTCATTTTGTTGCTTTAATTAACCGTCATCTTACCTGGTGCTCATTTTGTTGCTTTAATTAACCTTCATCTTACCTGGCGTTCATTTTGTTGCTTTAATCAACCTTCATCTTACCTGGCGTTCATTTTGTTGCTTTAATCAACCTTCATCTTACCTGGAGGTCATGTTGTTGCTTTAATTAACCTTCATCTTACCTGGCGTTCATTTTGTTGCTTTAATCAACCTTCATCTTACCTGGCGTTCATTTTGTTGCTTTAATTAACCTGCATCTTACCTGGCGCCCATTGTGTTGCTTTAATTAACCTTCATCTTACCTGGCGTTCATTTTGTTGCTTTAATTAACCTTCATCGTACCTGGCGTTCATTTTGTTGCTTTAATTAACCTTCATCTTACCTGGCGCTCATTGTTCCTTGCTTGTACATGTATATGTAGGTTGTTGGAAATTTTTAATAAGAGGAATATTTTAATACAATTATATAAGATTT